>PVIU01011085.1:0-66540 GCA_004026605.1 Ondatra zibethicus
AATGGGGGTTTCCTAACAACATCTGGATCTTAACCTATGTTTTCCCCAAATCATCAGTCCTATTTAGGAAAAGTTCCTGCTGCTGTAACTCATCCATAATATCCCCCCAGTATTTGCACAAGGGCTTGAAACACTGGAGGCATCTTGAGCACTGTATTAGTATCATTATCAGGATTATCAATCCCAGGAACATCAAGGGTTCTCTGGTAAAATTATACGTTTTGGCCAAGTATAGCAAAGAACATTATCAGGAAACAGGAGAGAATAGCAGAGGCAGCTAGCCATCTATGACAGCGGTGAGTATATAATCTTGAGTTCAAGTTCATGACCTGAGCTGATTGCTAAGGAACCATCGGAGGCCTATCCGCGAACACAGGCGACACCGCTGTGGGTGTGGCACTTCTTGCTATGTGTCTCATGCTGGCTGAAAACTTGAGGTACCCTTCCTGCCTTGGCGCCCCTGAACTAGTGCAGGGATGAGAGGCATGCACCCCGAGCTGGGGTGTAACTGCCTTGGCGCCCCTGAACTAGTGCAGCGATAACAGACATGCGCCCTGAGCTGGAGTGCAACTTCTAGCTTTCACACTGAAGTGAGAAGTGCACCCTGGAGGAGGCAGCTGGCCAGTTGCAGTAAATCACGCATGTATCCAGCCTTACAGAAGGACTCCTGGGAAAACCAGCATCCCAGAACATCACTGCTTCACCCTGAAGTCTGCCCTGCCCATGGACTTGATGAAGGCCCTTCGGACTTCTCTGTTCCTCAGGCTGTAGATGAGGGGGTTGAGGGTGGGTGTGATGAGGCTGTAGAAGAGGGATACCACGTTGTCCTGTTGTGGGCTGTGGTAGCTGCCTGGGACCATGTACATGAACACGGCTGCCCCGTAAAAGAGACCCACTACAGCCATGTGTGACGAGCATGTGGTGAAAGCCTTGTGTCTAGCTTCGGCTGAGCGCATGCGCAGCACAGCCCCCAGAACATAGCCGTAGGAGGTAAAGATGAGAGACAAGGGCAACAGTAAGATCAGCACCCCGGAGATAGATAGTGCCAACTCATAGGCGGATGTGTCCGCACATGACAGCTTGAGGAGAGCTGGCAGCTCACAGAAGAAGTGGTCCACATTGTGTGAGGCACAGTAGGGGAACGTCAGGGTGATGGAGGTCTGGATGGAGGCCACAAGTGCACCTGAGAACCAGGATGCGCCCACCATCACCAGACACACCTGGCCTCTCATGAGCACGTGGTAATGCAGGGGGTGGCACACAGCCACATAGCGGTCATAAGACATGAAGGAAAGAAGGACACCCTCAGAGACACCCATGAGCATGAGGAAAAACATCTGGGTGGCGCATCCCCCGAAGGTTATGACGTTTCTTTCCTGCAGGAAGTCAGCCACCATCTTGGGGATGGTGACCAGTGGGAAGCCAATATCCAGAAGTGAGAGCTGGCTGAGCAAGAAGTACATGGGTGTGTGGAGTCTGGAGTCTGTGGCGATCAGGAAAATCAGTATGGCGTTGCCTAGCAGTCCTGTGGTGAACATGGTGGCCATGAGGAAGAAGAGGATGAGATGAGGCCCTGTGTGGCTGAAGAGCCCCACGAGGGTAAAATCTGAGGTTGTTGACACATTTGATGCTCCCATCCTCCCAGAGTGCATCACTCTCTGGGGAAGTACAGGTGATTTGGTAAAGGTCCCAGTGGAATAATTTTACATCATACTGCAACTGTTTGGTGGAGGCCCTCCCCCAGCCTACGGGAGTCTCACTAGGAAGGGGATGAAAATTTATGAATAAATCCAGGTTCATCTCCAGTGAGAGGCTGGGGGCGTGGCTCAGGGGTGGAGCCCCTGCCTAGACTCCCCCAGTGAGGGGCTAAGAGTGTGGCTTAGGTGTGATGCCTCTGCCTGGAATCCCCCAGTGAGGGGCTGGGGGGGTGTGGCTCAGGAGTAGAGCCTCTGCCTGGAATCCACCTGTGATCAGAACACAGAGAATTCCACCCTGGTATCTCTGCCTCCCGAGTGATGAGATTGAAGGTGTGTGCCACCAAAACCTGGTTTTTTTTTTATTCTTTTTTTTTTTTTTAAAGGTACTTGTTTCACAGTGATTGCTCTCAGTAACCAACTGCTGTGGGACAATGGTCTTGTACCCTGTAAAGATTTGTCACTTTTATTGGTTTAATAAAATGCTGATTGGCCAGTAACAAGGCAGAAAGTATATGCAGGGTGACCAGAAGAGGAGAATTCTGGGAAGAGGAAAGGTTCAGTCTGCAGTTGTCACCCAAACGCAGAGGAAGCAAGATGAGACTGTGTCACTGATAAAAGTACCCAAGCCATGTAGCTAACACAGACAAGAATTATGGGTTAATGTAAGATGTAAGTGTTAGTTAATAAGAAAGCCTGAGCTCATAGGCCAACCAGTTTATATTAATGTAGGCCTCTGTGTGTTTCTTTGGGACTGAATGGCTGCAGGACTGGGTAGGACAGAAACCTCTGTCAACAATCAACCATGGTAAATGACTGGATGGAAAGAAAAGGTTTAAAATTTATGTAAGTTGTAAGGGTCTAAGAAAGTAATTTAAGGGCTGGAGAGATGGCTCAGCGGTTAAGAGCACTGGCTGCTCTTCCAGAGGTTCTGTGTTCAATTCCCAGTGAACACATCCCAGCTCACAGACCTGGTGCCCTCCTCTGGTCTGCAAGCATACATGCAGGCAGAACACTATACCCAATAAATAAAGTAATTTAAGGTATATAAATGTATAGTGTAAAGGCATAAGAAAGTGATTTAAGGTATATAAAAAAATTAGAAATGTTTCAGACTTCTTCCCCTCTGGATGCTATTGTTATACTAAGACTTCAAATCACTCACTCTCTTGGTAACAGTTATTTACTCTTACAATGTCTTAGCCACTGAAGGAGGCCTGGAAACCCGGGGGTCAGGGCAGGAGAGATAATTCTCTGGTCAAGACTGCTTGCTGTTCTTGTCAGAGACTGGAGTTAGGTTCCCAGCACCCACATGGTGGCTTCAAACTGCCTGCAACTCCAGCTACAGGAGACCCAATGCCTTCTTCTGGCCTCTTGGGGCTCTGCACACATGTGCACATACCCACATACAGATACACCCACATACACATAAAATAATAAATCTAAAACATAAAGGAAACCTGGGGGTGAAAAAGACAGAGATGATTCCAGAAGGCCCAGAGCCCCTTTGGGGAGATAAGAACAAGAAAGCAAAATAAATAAATAAATAAAATAAAGTAAAACAAAACCTACTGTTTTCTTCCATAAATACAATAAAGGAGATTCATCAATTTGGAAACTACTCATACAGCAGAGAAAATGAAACAGACCATCAGTGGGAATAAGTGGCCCACGGCATGGGAAGTCTTTGCCAGCATTTGCCTGACATATATGAGGAACTCCAAACTGTCAACCAAGGAAACAAAGCAGCCAGTTCACACAGGGGCGACGGTTGAATGGTTAGTTCTCAGAAGAAGACAAGAGATCAGTACATTTGTGAGAATGGCATACAGCCTCTTCAGCCTCTTGGAAAATGCATATCAAAAAGTCCATTGAGAAGTGGGCATGGAGACACAGCAAGATGGGCGCTCTGTGGAAGGTTCCTCTGAGATCAGAACTTCCTGGCCCTCAGGGGAAACCCTTAGTCAAGCACAGGAAGTAAACAACTCAAAGACTTCAGGAAGTCCTCCCAAAGTGACAAGATTGACTAGGCCCCTCCTTCCTCAAGTGGGCATAAGGTATTAGACCTGCAGAGACCAGCCGAGCTCATCTGAGGCACCTAGAAGACTCTCTCCAACCTGTCAGGCTGCCTGCAGGCTGTGCAGTGCACTCCAGGCCCCTGGCTTTGTGAGCTGTCACTCATGCTGGGGTGGGCTTTGGTGATGCAGCTGTCTGTGAGTCATTTCTGCTCCTGTAGGGAACCTCAATAAAACTCATGGTCCAACAAGTTGGACTTCGGTGGTATCTGCAATTTGTCCTGTTGTCAGTTTCCTATCTGGAGTGACAGGAAACTATTTGTTCATGTCCCCAGTAATAATGCCACACAATGCTTTTCATCTCAGCACACAGGAGATAGAGGCAGGAGGATCAGGAGTTCAAAACCAGTCTCAGCCATGTGAGACCTTGACTCCAAACTGAAATCGAAAAGGTACATGGAGACTCACCCTAGAGAGAGTGGCTCTAACCAAGGAAACAACAGATGCTGGTGACAAGGAGAAGACCCTTACACACCATGGAGTTGAAACCAGCGCAGTCACCATAGCAATCAGTCTGGGGTCTTTTGAACTAGAGCTAGAACTCCTGTATGATCCAGCTGTGCCCCTCAGGATTTATCCAATGGAATCAAGGGCAGCATGACCTGCCTGCCATGTGTGCAAGATATCTCTGGAACTTCCTCACATAACAATAAGTCACCTTAGAATCTAGGCACTCTGGTAGTGGTGGAATAGCCAAAGAAAACAAAATCAATGTGTGGAAGACATATCTGAACTCCAAAGATCACTGTGTCACCAGGCAAAGGAACTAAGGAGGGAAAGAACCTAAGTGTCAACAGACACATGAGGAAGAAGAGGAAATTGCATGCATGGGATGTACATTTATAATGAAATATTATTCAGCCACAGAAAGGACACCCTGCCATTTAGAATGGTGTGGATGGACCTTGAGAACATGATGTTAAGTGATATAACATAGGCACAGGAAGGCAATTAATGCCACTGTAATAATCTGTCCTGTCCCTTTAAGAGACAAGCCCTGTCCACTCCCTCCCCTGGCCACTGCTGAGGCAGATGTATCTTCCTTCTGCTTCCAGTTTGAGCCCTTCCTTTCCATCTCTCTCCCAAAGAGGTAGCTGCTGCCATGGCTCCTCTCCCCCCACTCTGATTCTCTGTCTGCCTGTCTGTCTGTCACTCTCTCTCTCTGTCTCTCTTTCTCTGCCACTCTCTACTCTTCTCCCTTCTCCCCATTCCCCTTTCCCCTTTCCCTTCCATAACCCACTAAATAAATATCCAACCTTACTCTGTATGGCATGCCTATCTGTCTCAGTCTCTCACCTGCCATGTGGCTCCCTGCCTGGGACTTGCTGCCCCTTGTGGCCTGTAGGCCACTCAGGGACCTGCAGCATTTTATTTAAACCATTACAATGGTGTTTTCGACTTGGTCAGGCTCTCCACATTCCCTCCTGCCTGCAGGTGGGCCGGGTGAGCACACATGGAACCCTGGGCTCCAGAACCGGGTTTCTTTACATTCTTTGCATTCTATCTGCCTGAATGCCCACCTCTATGCACACCAGCCCCTTTGGTGGTGAGTTTTCCCCTTCCAGCCCCCAACCACAGCCTTCACAGCTACAGTTGAGCCCTTTGCTAACATTCACCTTTGGTTTACCATAGCTAAAAACGTGACCAGACAACCTAGGATTGGTCCTCTCGCACTAGCACTGCACACGCTGTGTGGTGCATTTGATTTGGGGGGCCAGGGTCCTTCAGATTTTTCTTTCTCCTTTCTTTTCTGTTTTTTTCCTTTTGACCACTTGTAAGTGGTCCCTGCTGTGAAAGACTGCTCAGAGCAGCCTCTAGCCTCTCTGGCTTCCAAGTTACCCAGACTGGAGCCGGTCAGGCTTTATCATCCCGCCTGTAGAGAGAGGATGCTCTTCTACAAGCCCTGTGGTGTTCGCCACCATTTCACACCCTGCCTATAGAGGGGAGACGTCCCCCTATAAGCCGTGTGGTGTCACCATTTTCTCAGGTTTTCTATGCTCCACCAGTGTCCTACTGGCTCCACTTTTCCTCAAACTGTCTCTGCCACTGCCATTGACAAGATTGGTCAGATCCACGAGGCAGCTGTTTTCAATTCCAGCCTTTGCTCCCTGCCACAGCTTGTGGCATGACGGCACGGCAACAGGGCGGATCACACCTCTAGGTCTCTCTTCCATACAACATGTGACTGCTGCCATTTTGACTAAAGTCAGGTGACCTTACCACCATCTTAACTGAGGTCAGATGACTTCACCACCATCTTAACTGAAAGCCAGATCAGGTGACCAAGTTTGGCCATCTTTATTGAGGTATTCCATGCCTAGTTTCCTGGTGTTGACTCTGTTACCTGTGTTTTGTGCAGTGGCATGCCTTTGGTAGGGCCTACCAAGAGTATCCACTTCACCCAATTCCTGTTTACTCTGTGTATGCGTGCGCACACATGTAACTTAAATGCACCTATGTTTTTGGTTAAATGTTATAATTGTCTGTTCATTGTATCTCATTCCAGACTACAAAGCACTAAGTCTCATGTTTTAAATTGGTATGTACTTTTAAGTCTCTTACAAAAAATACTATATATGTAAACCAACCCTGATTTAAAATATATTAAGCTGTTCTCTACTATTGTCAGTTATGCCATTAACCTTCTATTACAAGCAGTTTTTTCTTCTTTCTGTCTTTTTACAAGTGTAAATATCACCTGTTAAAAGTTGAGAGCCAGTACAGTCAAGCTCGGATCCAGCTCTCCAGACAGATTCTATAACTTATCTATACCCAGTAAACAGCCCTCAACTGTTCAGTGATCTGGGGAATATGCCATTTAAATATTTAATTATTAAAAAACTTTTCATAACAAAAAGAGACAGATTGGCTCCTAGCAGCAGCACTCTATTTCCTCCAAAGAAGACAGAAGACAAATGAGCATAAAACAATGTCCATCCACAATTCGCTTCAACTGCCAAGCGCTGACCACTGGGAAAAACTGCCTTTCATCTAAACTGACGATCTCCAGACAGTGGAAAGAATCACTGGAATTGACAGCCTAGCTGTTCAGGTCAAGACAGGCTTGTCTTCCTACAGATTTCTTAGCCCACAGGATCTTCTGGAGCCTGGCAGGCCCTGCACTAAACAGCAAAAGACAAATACAATCATCAGCGACCATGGAGGACCCCGAGGAGTAGCTCTGGGTGCCAACCAAGTAAGTTCTCTGTTGTTTTTTAATCTATAACTCAAGTAAAATTTTATCCTTCTCAAAGATCTCTGATGCAGTTTGACTGCTGAGAAGTTTTGTTGTTTAAAAGGACAACCTCACCAAACAAATTTCAACAAGTACAAGTTATCATATCTTTCTCATGCTGCCTTCCATAGTCTTAAAAGATACTTTTCATTATGCAAAAACATCTGCCACAGTCATTCTGATATAAGTATGCTACTGTCTAAAACTTCTGTTTTCACAAACCCAAAGAATTCTTGTGAGGTCCAGGGAGCCGAATTGAAGGATCCACCTTAAACAGGTCAAATACACCCTCTCAATTCCCTGTTCCTAATTTTTCCCCCTAAACTTAACTCTGTCCTCTCTTCTGCCAATATCTTAAACAGATGTAAGAGACACCAGACATTTCCATACCACAAACACTGGACAGGAACAAAGAGACCAGCTACCCCAGGATGTGACCAGCTCCCAGCTTTCTCAGGTTCCCCCCAAAACGATACCCACAAATAAGCAGGAAGTAGTCTTGAGAATCCACCACCCCAATTCCTTTAACCTGTTGTACCTAACCTCCCGCCTTTTTATTATAAAAAAGAGATGGGAATGTAATGTTCTATCCTGTCCCTTTAAGAGACAAGCCACGCCCACTCCCTCCCCCCATCCCCATCAGCTGAGGCAGGCAGATCTTCCTTCTGCTTCCAGTCTGAGCCCTTTCTTTCCATCTCATTCCCAAAGAGGTAGCTGCTGCCATTGCTCCGGTCCTCTCTCTCTCTCTCTCTCTCTGGTTCTCTCTCTCTCTCTCTGCCTCTCTCTGCTCTTCTCCATTATCCCCTTCTCCCCTTCCCTTCCATAATCCACTAAATAAATATCCAGCCTCACTCTGAATGGTGTGCCTATCCATCTTTGTCTGTCACCCACCATACGGCTCCCTGCCTGCCTGAAATTCACTGTCCCTTGTGGCCCATGGGCCACTTGGGAACCTGTGGCATTTTATTTAAACCATTACAGCCACTATCACTTATATGTGGAATCTGGAGCAGCTGAATAAACTGAAAATTGGGTTGAATGTAGTAGATTATGCATATAACCTCAGTACTCAGGAAGCTGAGGTAGGAGTCATGAGTTTGAGGCTCTCCTGGGCTACAGTGTGAGACTCTGTCTCAGAGAACAACAGCTGATAGCAACCAAACAACTAACAAAACAACCAACTATTAACAACAGGAAGAGAAACCAAACCAAGCAATCAACCAGCCATAAGAACAACAAAACCTCAATTCAACCAACCAATCTACCAACCAACCAACCGATCAACCAACCTACTGACCAGCCAACCACAACAGTAAAGCCTCCATGGAGATGGAAAGGTGGCACAGTGGTTAGAGTGCTGGCTGCTCTTGCAGAGGACCTGGCTTATTCCCAGCACCCACTCACAGGACACTCACAACCATCTGTAACCTTAGTTCCAGGAGATCCAGTGCTCTCTTCTTGCCTCTGAGGGTACCAGGCATATCCATGGCACACAGATATAAATGCAGGCAAAACACTCATACACATGAAATGATGAAATGAAATACAGTCAATAAATCCTAAAAACAAAAAACCAAACCCACAAAATATTCCCAATCTAACCAACTGGCTGACCTTCCTACTGTCCAACCAACCAGGTAACCAACCATGAGAACAGAGCAGTAAATGGAACAGAGGTCACCAGGGCAGATGCTGGCTAGCTGATTCTCTCTCAGCCACTCTGGGCTCTGGTGCACAGCCTAGAAGGAGATCAGTGTATTAATTGCATTGCTTTAATGACCATGACATATGTAAATCAGAAAGATGAACATCTTAACTATATATAACCTTATCTGTCAATTAAATATTAAAAGGATCAAATAAGCTAAAACCTGGGATTATTATTAAAACTTGAGCTTCCACAGTGGTGTCTGTCTTATCCAATCCCTGGACAATGTACAATGTTGAGGAAGGATGGAGAGGAAGGGGCAGTTACTGGGATGTGAGAAGCGGGCCGGTGTGTGTGTGTCTGGCTGAGAAGTCTGGCTGGAAGCAAGAACCTTGACACAGTTATCAACTGCTTCTTTGCCTGCAGGAAACCTGCAGTTTTCCAGGAATCTCACCAGGAACTCCATCTACAATAAAAACACATCCTCACTTCCTTGTGCAGCCCCAGTGGCCCCTGGTTTTATCAGATTATAGTTTCATCCAAGGTGGCCTGGAGCCGTCTCACTTATCAAGATGGTGGGGGGAGAGAAGTTTCCTAGCAACCCTTTGAGTTGCAGTTTAAGAGCCACCAGGCTGGTTTACACAGCCAATGCTGAGAGCTTAATTGAGACTCTCCTTGAGTCCTTCCCCACCTGCGGGGTGACACCTCACTTCTGTTCTGAGAGGTTCCCTCTTCTTCCTTAATCTTCACGCTTAAGAATAACGGCAGAAATATCTCTTAGTGAATTGTGTATAGTGATATTTTATTTATGTTTTAATAAGTAAAACTTGCCTAAAGATCAGAAGGGCAAAGCTAAGCCACTAGAGGCCAGGCAGTGGTGGCACACACCTTTAATCCCAGGATTTGGGAGACAGAGGCAGATGGATCTCTGTGAGTTCAAGGCCACCCTGGGCTGCACAAGATCAATGCTGAAACAAATTCAGGTAGTGGTGGCTCACACCTTTAACCCCAGTACTAGGGAGTCACACCTTTAATCCCAGCACTAGAGGAAATATAAAATGGGAGGAGAGGTTTAGTCTGCTTAGTCTGTTTAGTCTGCGGTCACCCAGCCTTGGTAGAGATAAGACTTTCTCTAGTGGCTTGGCTGCTTTGCTTTTCTGATTTTTGGGTTGAACCGTAATATCTGTCTCTGGGTTTTTATTATTGTGGTGTCACAATTGTGTCTTTTGCAGAGAAGCCCACACCCATGCCAACCTGTCTGCATTCATTCTTCTCTTAAGGAGCTTTCTATTTTTAAAAAGAGAAATAATTATTATTGGTGTGTGTACATGCTGTGTATCCGTGTGCGGGCTTGCCTGTGTGGGTGAGGAGGTCAGAGCACAACTTCGAGCAGTCCGTTCTCTCCTTCCATAGATTGCCACATCAGGCTTGCCACGATGCCTTTACCCACTCAGCTTCTTGCTTGCCCCCTCTTTCTATATTTTTTTGACACAGTGTTTCTCTGTGTAACATTCCTTGCTGTCCTGGAACTCACTTTGTACACCAGGCTGGCCTTGAACTCATAGAGATCTGCCTCCCAAGTGCTGTGATTAAAGGCATGTGTCACCACAGCCAAGCCTCTTTCTATTTTTAAGAAGATCCCCAACTCAAATCCAAGTTCTGGGTTTGCCTAAGTAGTGGCCTCCAAAAGATGAAGAGAATGTAGGTTGGAGAATGGGTCATTGATTAAGAGTATATATACTCCTCAGATGGCTCACAAATTTCTGTAACTCCAGCTCCAGGGAATCCTAAGAGGTGGATCTGTAGGACCCAGCCATGACAAGTTCAATAGAGGCCCGAGTCTCAGTAGTTTACCCTAAGGCAACACCTGGTTCCAAGAAAGACCACAAACTGAGACTACCCAGGCACCACCCAGGAACAGACCATTCAAAGGAAATTCCTAATGTTCCAACTGTTGTAGACAGGATCACCTGCCAGCACACACCCATTGCTTTTCACCAGGACACCCCTAGACAAATGTCAGCCAATCAGGGGTCCTGAACCTTAGAAATCCCTTACCCCAACCTCTGGCATAAGAACCTCACCCCAACTGAGCTCGAGATTCTCCGATCGTGCCAATACTTTGGACACATGGAGAGTCTGAGTTCGAACTTGAATAAGAATAAAAGCTCTTTGTTTTTGCTTTTACATACAGGACTCTGTCTTCTAGTTGGTTTTTGGGGGATTCTGTGATCTGGGCATAGCAATGCCCTCTTTCAGCCTCTGCAGGCACTGAACACAACCCCCCCCCCCATCAGTTAATCAAAAATCTTTACAGAAAAGATGAAGGGGACTCCTGGCCACTGTGAGTGACTTGGGGTTGTGGCTCTGTCCCCTCCCTGCTGATGACAGAAAGACACTTTAACATGGTTTGTTGACTCCTAGAGTTTGATGGGTTGCAGGCAGGTAAGCAAATTCCTTTCCAGTGGTAAAGGTTGCAGTGGTAGGGAGAGCTTTGGTGCTTCAGTCCCCAGGGAGGGCCCACACCGGGCTTTGCCTGACAGATAAGTGGGTTCCAAAACACTTTGGAGTGGGGGGAACCAGTTCTCTTTGTGTACACTATGAGTACAGCTGCCTTGGACCAGGTGGGTGAGTCCCTGTCCTCACACTACAAGACGCTGTACCTGGGACATTTTAATCTGCAGAGCAGCCAGAGACCCAGAGACGGCGGTTCCATCCCAGAGCTCTCCCTTATCCCAGTCTGCTGCCAATTGCAAGTTTCCACATGGTCAATTCTGCTGTCCATCCTGCATGCACTGCCAGTGTCCATCACAAGCACCTAAGCCTACCCATCCCCTTCAACTGTCAATCACAAGTCCTTGAGCCCACAGCACCCACTTCAGCTGTCAATCACAGGTACTGAAGACTGCCACAGGTATGACTCACCATACTTGGAGAAGGAGCTTATACTCTTGAATCAAGTTCTGAAGTATTATTTATATCTTTAAAGAAATGTAAGCATTCAAATAGTTGGTAGAAGTAGCTCAGTAGATGAGGGCTTGCTTACCGTGCTTGAAGCCCGGGATCCCATCCCCAGCACCATAAAAAGACCAAGGACTTAGTCCACAGCAAGTAACCACAATGAAGAATGCGTGGGTTTGGGTTGGGGCATTTCTGAACCTTGGCACCACTGACATTTTAAAGTGGATGAGGGCTGGCAAGATGACTCAGTGGGTAAAGTTGCTTGCCACCAAGTCTGAAGACCTGAGTTTGATCCTTGGAACTAAGTCAAGCCCACTTCCCCAGGTCTGCCCTTGCTCTCCTGCCTCAATCACACCACTTTTAGCCTCTGTTTAATGTTTCTTCCCGTGGGGAGATTGTTCATGAAGTAAATGGCCTCGCTTCCAAGGCTGAGGGTCTGAGTTAGAGCCTCAGAACCGACTCCTAAAAGTTGTCCTCTGACCTCCATGTACACTGTGACTTTAAATAGATAAGATGTGATACATAAAAATCCTTCCTGTTGCAGGACAGACACTGCCTCCCCATCCACGTCCCTGCTCCCAGCTCCCTTCCCTGGAGGACTCACCTGGATCTGTCCTGGGGTACTCCCAGCTGATGGATACACGGTCCAGGCTCAGACTTGAGAAAGGAGTGTGCAGGTGGGCTCTGGTTTACCTCCGAAAATTTAGACTCGGGAACAGGAGTTGAATTCAGGACTGCTGGCTTCCAGATGTTGGGTCCCTGCCTGTGAAGAACAGCTGGGGATGTCTCAATGACTTTCTGTTTTCTCCTGGAATGTTTGGGTGGCCCCACTGCTAATCTAGGAAAGTGCACCCCCACCAGGGTCTGGACCCCCTTGCAGGTTGCTTTTGAATAGGATTTAAAAAAATTTTTTACTGTCGTGTGTGTGTGTGTGTGTGTGTGTGTGTGTGTGTGTGTGTGTGTGTATGTGTGTGTGTAGTACCTTTGGAGGCCAGAAGAGGGCGTTGGATCCCCTGGAGCTGGAGTTTCAGGAAGTTGTGAGATACGCTGATGTGGGCGTTGGGAACTGAACTCAGGTCCCCTGCAAAGAGCTGTAAATGCTCTTAACTTCTGAACCATCTCTCCAGCCCTTGTGATGTCCTCTTTGTGTGTTAAAGGTTGCCTTAGAAAATTAGTGCTTCTTCCCAGCAAGCCCACCCCTGTGTTAGGCTGATGGGCGTGACCCTGGACGGTGCTTTCCTTTTATAACTTCCTCATTGTTCGAAGCATACGGGTAGGTCAGAGCACACCTTTCTGGAGTTAGTGCTCACCTTCCACCTTTACATGGGTTCTGGAGATCCAATTCAGGTTGTTGGTTTTGTCGGGTAAACACTTTTACTCACTCAACGCCCCTTCCCCACATCTCCGGGTTCCTGGGGTGAAGGGTCTTACAAGCAGGCAGGTTCTCTGCCAGTGAGCTACACCCGCAGCGCTCTTTGGACTCATCGCCGCTCCTCTGTGTCTCTGTCTCTTTCTCCCCTTCCCTTCTCTCTCACATAAATGAGTGCGGGAGAATGTGTGCCACAGCCCCCAGGTGTAGGTCAGCTGGGACCAGCTCTGTCTTTCCAACACATGAGCCCTGGGGACCAACCGCAGCCACAGGCTTGCACCGCGAGTACCTTGACCCCTGAACCTTCTTGACGCCCCCTCCCTTTTTTCCCTACATTTTGAAACAGGATCTCAAATTTTTTTCCAGGCTAGTTGAACCGTTTTCTGTGCCTTAGGCATTATTATAACTAGCAATCCTCTTGCCTCAGTCCCTGAGCAGCTGGGACGACAGTGCTGCGACACCGGGCCTGGCTGTCACAGGCTTCATGGACTGACTTCAGTGACCTTTGCTTCCACATCTCCTCTGCTGTGTGTTTAAGATCTGATGGTGAGAACGAGAGATGAAGAGAGACGCCAGGCTTGGTTGGCCCTGTGCTAGTAAAACCTCCTCTACATCTTCATCCCTGACAGCACCATCCGTGGAAATGTTACCTGCTTTTCCTTTTTGAGACAATCTCCTGTAATCCAGTCTGGCCTTGAACGCACCACTAGGTAGCTAAGCTTGACTTTGGACCTGGTCTTCCTGCCTCCATCTCCCAAGTGCTGGAACAAACATTTATCCGTCTGATTTATATGGTGCTGGCAGTGGAACCCAGCGCTTGTGCATGCTAGGCAAGCACTCTACTCACTGAGCTACCAGCTCTCTAGATACTGAGGTCCAAGTAAAGTTCTCTAAAACTACAGCTTTACCTCTGCAAAATTGCTTTAAGTTCTTTGAAATTCAGGTGGAGAAAGAAGGTTCTACCCATCCTGGAGTTTCTGTGTCCTTAAATTAAAACCAACCATAAAATGTGTTTTAAAATGTTATTCTGGTGGGGCTGGAGAGGCGGCTCAGGAGTTAAGAGCTTGTGCCACTCTTGCAGAGGACCCGAGTTTAGTTCCCGGCGCCCACAGTGGGCAGCATACAGACAGCTCTAGAGGATCCCATGCCTCTGGCCTCTGAGGACACCTGAACTCACATGCACAACCCTCCCACCACACACACATAATGAAAAATAAAATAAAAATTACTGGGAGCCTAAAGCGGTCTGCAGAGGCCACAATGGTTGCCTCGCCTTTGCCCCAGGGTACTTTGGGTCAGACTCCACAGTAGCTGTTCAGAGTTCATCTTCCTCACTCTTTGGTTTCAATGGAAGCTCGGAGATGGACTTCTAAAAATGGCATCTGGCTCACAGAGTGCAAGTAAATGAAACTGAACAAGGGCCATAACAATGGCTCTGTGGGGAAGGGCTTACTGCTAAGTCTGATGATCTGAGTTCAGTCCCTAGGACCCAAAGGAGAGAACTGACTCTTGTAAGTTGTCCTTGACCTCCATGTGGGCACCGTGGCATGTGCTTGGACACATGCGCAGACACACGTCTGAAGCAGAAACAAATCAAATGAGACTGACTGAGTGCTTGCATGCTTTGGTGGGAGTTGGGGATGAAGTAAATGCATTTTTTTACCCTTGCAAATGCCTGCATACCCTCGAACCTGGCCCAATCATGAAGTGAAATATGGACATCAACAAATCCTTTCTATTCTTACAAAGATACCTAGGAGTCCCAAAGTCCCTGTCCAGCTCCCTATATGCCCAGGTCTATACACACCTGCCCACACTTTTTCTAGAATGTCTTCTTGACAGAACCTTTTCACAGAACAGTCCTCTGCTGATATCACTTGCTTTGCTCTGAGGTGCCATTAAAAACGCTCTCTGAAGGTAGAGACCCTGGGGATGCAATTGCATCAGAACCCTTCTTTTTATCTCTTGGGTTTTTTGTTTAGATAGAAAATTAATAGCTCTGGGAGGTGTAGCCCTTGAGACTGGAATTCCTCCCGGAAGATTTTGGAAAATATTTTCAACTTTCAACTCTGGGAAACAGTTCAATGATTGACTCAAAGCCAATTGTAGCCAACAACTTAAAACTCTTTCTGCATTTTCTTGTGGGAATAAGGGCTAGGAGAGCTGGTTTTTCTCTTTTTCTTCATTTTAGTATGGACACACACAAAAAAATTTAACTTCTAGGGGCTGGGGCTAATGCTCAGTGGTAGGACACTTGCCTAGAGCATCCCATGCTCTGGGCTGCACTCTTGAGCCACATATGCTTAAAGTTTAAAAATTCTGTTTACATTTACTGACTTGTGTGTGCAGGGGGTGGGTATGTGTATATCACATCGTATATGGAAGTCAGAGGACAACCTCTGGGAGGCATTCCTTCCTTCTACCATGTGTTTTAGGGATTGAGCTTGAGTTGCTGGCTTGGCAGCAAGCACATTTACACTCTGAGCCATTCTGTTGCCCTATAGACAGATGTATACTAAAGGCATCATAATATAAAATAATACAAAACCATTTACAACAGGAAATGAAGAATGATTACATCTATGAACTATACTGAGCCTGCTACTAAAAACATCCCTACAAAATAAGAATCCCACGATCATATGGGCTCCTTGTTGAATTAATTTATGGGAAAAGTGAGACATGCTTAAAATTATCCTTAGTTTTCTATAGTGCTCTGTGTGTGTGTGTGTGTGTGTGTGTGTGTGCGCGTGTGTGTGTGTGTGTGTGTTTGCAGTATATGCAGTACCCCTGGAGTCCAGAAGAGGGTGCTGTATCCCTTGGAACTGGAGTTATAGGTGATTGTGAGCTGCTATGTGGGTGCTGGGGACTAAACTGGAGTTGTCTGCAAGAGCAGCCAGTGCTCTTTTTTTTTTTTCCAAAAGATTTATTTATTTATACAGTATCTTGCATGTAGGCCAGAAGAGGGCACCAGATCTCATTGTAGGTGGCTGTGAGCCACCACGTGGTTGCTGGGAATTGAACTCAGGACCTCTGGAAGAGTAGTCAGCCCGCAGCCACTGAGCCATATCTCTGGCCCCTTGGTTTAGTTTTGATAAAATTTTTATCACTATATATTAATTACATGTAATAATGTCTTTTATGAGTGCGGTGGATGGAACAGGCCGCTGGGAGCAGAGTTGGCAGCGCAGCGGGAGATCCAGGCCAGGCTGCTGGGAGAAGCATCAGCAGTGTCTTCCAGAAATTACCTGATCACTGGAGCCTCAACCTCATCTCTGCCTGCACCTGGAGGAGTGACCATCTGAGCCTAGGGCCAGCAGGCACCTGGAGGAACGATCACCAAAGGCTCTACCCTGCCTATACATGAAGGAGCGTTCAGTGCAGCCACAGTCTCCAACTACACCGATTAGCGAAAAAGGGACTCCCCTGACATACAGGCTCCACCTCTTCCGATTGGAGGAAGAGGTGGGTAGACAACAGGGTAAGAACACACTCAAGGACATAAAGAGCACTACAGAACCACCGGAAACTAGTGGTTCTACAACAGCAAGACCTGAGCAGCCCAGTGCACATGAAGCAGAAGAAAATGACCTTAAAAATAATTTTATGAAGAATGATTGAGGCCCTTAAAGAGGAAAAGGACAATTCTCTTAAAGAAGTGGAGGAAAAGACAAACAAAAACTTGGAAGAAATCAACAAATCCTTTAAAGAAAGCCACGAAAAGGCAATCAAACAGGTGAAAGAAATGGTTTAAGACTTGAAAACTGAAATAGAGGCAATAAAGAAAACATAAAACAAGGGAAATCTGCAAACGGAAAATCTGGGTAAACAATCAGGAACTACAGATGCAAGCATAACCAACAGAATACAAGAGATAGTAGAGAGAATCTCAGGAGTTGAAGATATGATAGAGGAAATAGATTCATCAGTCAAAGAAAATGTTAAATCCAACGAATTCTTAACACAAAATATCCAGGAAATCTGGGACACCATGAAAAGACCAAACCTAGGAATAATACAAATTGAAGAAGGAGAAGAACTCCAGCTCAAAGGCACAGAAAATATATTCAACAAAATCATGGAAGAAAAATTTCTCAACCTAAGAAAGGACATGCCTATAAAAATATAAGAAGCTTACAGAACACCAAATAGACTGAACCATAAAAAGACCTCTCACCACATAATAATCATACAGAATAAAGTAAATTTTTGAATGAAAAAAATAAAAGAATATGAAAAAAGAAAAAGTAAAAAAGAAAATGATTGTAAACTATTATGTAAACATAACTTTTGTTATTCAAACTGCAAATAAATCTATTCAAGCAAAAAAAAAAGAAAGAATATTAAGAGCTGCAAAGGAAAAAGGCTAAGTAACATATAAAGGCAGACCTATCAGAATTACAACTAACTTCTCAATGAAAACAATGAAAGCCAGAAGGCCCTGGTCAGGCATTATGCCAGACACTAAGAGACCACAGATGCCAGCCTGGACTACTATGTCCAGGAAAACTCTCAATCAACATCGATGGAAAAAACAAGATATTCCATGAGAAAACCAGATTTAATCAATACCTTCCACAAATCCAGCCCTACAGAAAGTGCTAGAAGGAAAACTCCAACCCAAGGAAGTTAGCTGTTCCCATGAAAGCACAGGCAATAGACAATCTCACACCAGCAAATCCCAAAGAAGGGAAACACACAAACACTACCACCACCAACAACAAAAACAAAACTAACCAGAACTAGCAATCACTGGTCATTAATATCTCTTAATATCAATGGATTCAATTTGCCTATAAAAAGACACAGGCTAACAGACTGGATACAAAAAGAGAATCCATCCTTCTGCTGCATACAAGAAACACACCTCAACCTCAAAGACAGACATTACCTCAGAGTAAAGGGTTGGGAAAAGATTTTCCAATCAGATGGATCTAAGAAACAAGCAGGGGTAGCTATCCTAATATCTAACAAAATAGACTTCAAACTAAAATCAATCAAAAGAGATGAAGAAGGACATTTCATCATAGTCACAGGAAAAGCCGTCAAGATGAAGTCTCAATTATGAACTTCTATGCCTCAAATACAAAGGTACCATCATTTGTAAAAGAAACATCACTAAAGCTTAAATCTCACATCAAGGTCCACACACTAATAGTGGGAGACTTCAACACCCCACTCTTACCAATGGACAGGTCTGCCAGACAGAAACCTAGCAGAGAAATAAAAGAACTAATAGATGTTATGACTCAAATAGAATTAACAGACATGTATAGAATATTGCACCCAAACACAAAAGAATATACCTTCTTCTCAGCACCTCAAGGATCCTTCTCTAAAATCAACCACATACTCAGTAACAAAGCAAATCTCAACAGATAAAAAAAAAATTGGATTAACCTCCTGTGTCTTATTGGATCATCATGACTTAAAGTTAGAATTCAACAACAGTACTAATTGCAGAAAGCCCATAACCTCATAGAAACTGAACTATGCTCGAGTGAATCATCACTGAGTCAAGGAAGAAATAAAGAAAAAAATTAAAGACTTCCTAAAATTCAATGAAAATGAATGCATATCATACCCAAACTTATGGGGCACAATGAAAGCAGTGCTAAGAGGAAAGTTCATACCCTAAATGCCTACATAAAGAAGCTGGAAAAAATCCCATGTAGTGAATTAACAGAACACCTGAAAGCTCTAGAACAAAAAGAAAAAAATCACCCATGAGGACTAGATGACAGAAAATAATCAAATTGAGGGCTGAAATCAATAAAATAGAAACAAAGAAAACAATGCAAAAAATCAATGAGAGAAGAGTTGGTTCTTCGAGAAAATCAACAAGATAGACAAACCTTTATCGAAACTAACCAAAGGCAGAGAAAGAATATCCAAATTAACAAAATCAAAAATGAAAAGGGGGACATAACAACAGACATGGAGGAAATCCAGAGAATCATCATGTCATATTAAAGAAATCTGTACTCCACAAAATTGGAAAACTTAAAGGAAATGGACAATTTTCTGGATAAGTACCATGTACCAAAATTAAATCAAGATCAGATAAGCAACTTAAATAGACCTATAACTGCTAAGGAAATAGAAACAGTCATCAAAAGTCTCCCAACCAAAAAAAAAAAAACCCAAAAAACAAAACCCAAAAAAATCCAGATGGTTTCAGCACAGAATTGTACAAGATTTTCAAAGAACTGATACCAATACTCCTCAAATTATTCCACACAATAGAAACAGAAGGAACATTGCCAAGCTCTTTTTATGAGGCTACAATTACCCTGATACTCAAACCACACAAAGACACAACTAAGAAAGAGAATTACAGACCAATCTCACTTATGAACATTGATATAAAAATACTCAGTAAAATACTGGCAAACCAAATCCAAGAATACATCAGAAAAATCATCCACCATGACCAAGTAGGCTTCATCCCAGAGATGTAAGGATGGTCCAGCATACAAAAATCCATCAGTGTAATCCACCATATAAACAAGCTGAAAAAAAAACCCCACATAATCAACTCATTAGATGCTGAAAAAGCGTTTGACAAAATCCAACACCTTTTCATGATAAAGTTCTTGGAAAGATCATGTATACAAGGAATATACCTAAACATAATAAAGGCAATATATAGTAAGTCAACAGCCAACATCAAACTAAATGGAGAGAAACTCAAAGCTATCTCACTGAAATCAGGAATAAGAAAAGGCTGTCTACTCTTCCCATATCTACTCAACATAGTGCTTGAGGTCCTAGATAGAGCAATAAGATAAAAAAGGAGATCAATGGAATACAAATTAGAAAAGAAGTCAAACTTTCACTATTTGCTGATGATATAATAGTATGCATAAGTGACATCAAAAATTCTACCACGGAACTCCTAAAACTGATAAACACCTTCAGTATTGTAGCAGGATACAAGACTAACTCAAAATAATCAGTAGCCTTCCTATATACAGATTATACATGGGCTGAGAAAGAAATCAGAGAAACATCACCTTTTACAATAGCCACAAATAATATAAAATATCTTGGAGTAACTCTAACCAAGCAAGTGAAAGACCTGTATGATGAGAACTTTAAATCTTTGAAGAAAGAAATGGAAGAAGATATCAGAAAAAGGAAAGATCTCCCATGCTCTTGGATAGGTAGGATCAAAATAATAAAAATAGCAATCTTACCAAAAGCAATCTACAGAGTCAATGCAACAGCCATTAAAATCCCAGCAAAATTATTCAAGACCTTGAAAGAACAATACTCAACTTCATATGAAAAAACAAAATACCCAGGATAGCCAAAACAATCCTGTACAAGAAAGGAACTTCCAGAGGCATCACAATCCCTGACTTCAAACTCTATTACAGAGTTACAGTAGTGAAAACAGTTGGAATTGGCATAAAACAGACAGGAGGACCAGTGGAAATGAATCAAAGACCTGGTTATCAATCCACACACCTATGAACACCTGAGTTTTGACAAAGAAGCAAAAATGAATCTAAGACCTCAACATAAAACTAACCACAGTAAACCTCATAGAAGAGAAAGTGGGAGGTAGCCTTGAATGCATTGGCACAGGAGACAACTTTCTGAATATAACTCCAGCAGCACAGACACTAAGGGCAACAATTAATAAATGGGACCTCCTGAAATCGAGAAGCTTCTGTAAAGCAAAGGACACAGTCAATAAGACAAAATAGCAGCCTACAGAATGGGAAAAGATCTTCACCAACCCCACATCGGACAGAGGGCTGATCTCCAAAACATATGAAGAACTCAAAAAACTAGACATTAAAAGAACAAACAATCCAATTAAAAACTGGGGTACAGACTTAAGCAGAGAACTCTCAACAGAGGACTCTCAAATGGCCAAATGACACTTGCTTAGTCATCAGGGAAATGCAAATCAAAGCAACTCTGAGGTACCATCTTACACCTGTCAGAATAACCAATATCAAAAACACTGATGACAGCTTTTGCTGGAGAGGATGTGGAGTAAGGGGAACACTCATCCATTGCTGGTGGGAGAGCAAACTTTGCACTTTGGAAATCAGGATGGCAATTTCTCAGAAAATTAGGAATCAATCTGCCTCTAGATCCAGCAATACCACTAATGGACATATAACCAAAGGATGCTCAGTTGTACCACAAGAACATTTGCTGAACTCTATTCTAGCAGCATTATTTGTCATAGCCAGAAACTGGAAATAGCCTAGATGCTGCTCAACTGAAGAATGGATAAGGAAATTGTGGTTCATTTATACAATGGAGTACTACTCAGCAGTAAAAAATAATGACATCTTGAAATTTGCAGGCAAATGGATGGAACTAGAAAACAAAACATACTGAGTGAGGTAACCCAGATTCAGAAAGACAAATATAGGATATACTCACTCATCAGTGGATTTTAGACATAAAGCAAAGGACAATCAGCCTATAGTCCACAACCCAGAGAACCTAGACAACAAAGAGGACCCTAAGAAAGACATACATGGATCTGCCTAGAAAGCAGAAAAAGACAAAATCTGAGTAAATTGGGACCATGGAGGGCAATGGGGAGGGTTGACAGGGAGAAGGGAGGAAAGGAAGAGGAGTAGGAAAAATGTATTGCTCAATAGGAACAATTTAAAAATAACGTGTTTCATTAAGGCACTCTTGTACACATATGTAATGTGTTTGATCATATTTATATCCTTTACCTTCATGTGTGTTTCAGGGATCAAACTCAGGTTGTCAAGCTTTGTGGAAAGCAACCTTATCATCTGAACTATCTCCCTGGCCTGTCATGCTCTCTTGTACCCTCCCATTTCCAAAGATCTTCTTCCTTCCTCTTTCCAGCCAGCCCCGCTTTCTACTGTCACATCCCTTTTTGACTTTTGAAAAATCAGTGAGTCATTTAGAGTTGCTTAGAGGAACGCAGGCAATCAGCCCACTTCTACAGGAAGTGTCCTCCCCCCCCCAAGCTGCTAACTGCCAAGAGTTCCTTAGATGGGGATGAGACTTGTATTAAAGCACCTTCACAGTACAGTGAAAGATGGAAGCCTTCATCGTTCATCCCAGCAGGCCTGCAGCAACTTTGGTGCCAAGATGAATATCCTGAGCAACCGCAGACCCATCCCTATTACAGTCAGAAACAGAGATGCAGCCAGGTGGGGCCATGTTGTGATGCATGAGGCTGAGACAAGAGATTCAGTAGTTCAAGGGTGTCTGGACTTTATGAGACCCTGTCTCAAAAATAGTAACCCCAACAGAAATAAAAAAGAAAAAAAAAGTGCAAAAATTATAAACAAAACATTAGCAGAGCGAATCCAATAAACTTCACAGAGGTGATATATCATGACTCATTACAGACATCTTTTATCATTCGGAAACCAACTAATCTGGACTGGCGAGACGGCTCAACAACTAAAGGCGCTTGCCACCAAGACAGATGACCTGAGTTTGATCCCTGGGACCCACGCAGTGAGGAGATAACAGGCTCCTGAACGTTCTTCTCTTGTGCACGCCCTGTGTGATAAATTATAAGTACAATAAAAAGATTGAAAAGAAACCAACCAATGTGACTTATGATATTAACAGTACAAAGGAGAAAAAAGTATAATTCATCAAGAACATACAAAAAGTCCTGCAGATTATTGCTGATCTCAGCCTTGGCCAGAGAAGTCTATTTTTCTCACGGTCAGCAGGTAGCGTACAGATTCATAACCGGTTAAAATGCTAAAGTAACTGGCTGCTCAGTCCTAAGTGGGACATCTCTACATCCCACCATGGGGTAGGGATCTCAGGGACAGAAAGGACGTAAGAGTCTGAGGCTGGGGAGAAGGCCTGTGAAGTTGTCTTCTGAACATGACATGGTGTGGTACTCTCATCCTCACAGCCAGTGTGGCCACCTGGGAGGGTCAAGCCAGTGAGGTAAGCCAACATTTCAGCATGCCACACCCATGCCCACATGCATACACACACAATAAATAAATATTGCAATAATAAAAAAAAAACTGAAAAGGGCATTTATGCTAAAAAAAAAAAAGCTCACATTTTTTGAGAGAAATGAATGGAAGCAAACACAAATGGAGGCCTAGTCATGGTTATGGATCGGGGCCCAATACTGTATGGATGCAGAGAAGCCACAGAGTGCTGGGTGAGAGAGCACACATGCCATATCTCACATGTGGAGGTCAGAGGGCAACTGTGGCAGTTGATCCCAGGTTGTCAGGTTAGGTGGCAAGTGCCTTTATC
The DNA here is from genome assembly GCA_004026605.1 of Ondatra zibethicus. Classification (NCBI taxonomy): domain Eukaryota; kingdom Metazoa; phylum Chordata; class Mammalia; order Rodentia; family Cricetidae; genus Ondatra; species Ondatra zibethicus. Next base: position 23,234 of record PVIU01011085.1, read on the forward strand.
ACTGGGCCATCCTGTCAGCCCTAAACAATGACTTTATAATTTATGTGGAAAAATGAACAAAGAGCCCGGTGGGGTGGCTAGTTTGAGCCCCTGGCATCTCTGCCTAGATGCTGTGGGCTTTCTGTATGGGTCTGACCCTCAACTGTCCTCTGGGCTGCTGGGCCTCAGACCTTACTGCAGGGTTGGAATGCAGCATTTCTGGCCTTAACCTGGGGCAGTGCAGCATTGCAGCATGGTTTCTGTGTGGCTCCTTCCCCTTCCCCCACCATCGGAGGGGAAGTTGCAGCATGCTGCTTATCTCTGCTCTGCAGGGGAAGTGTGCAGAAGGTGGGTAGGTGTTTCAGGTGGTCCACCTGCTGCCCTGCACTCCTCCATATCACTCAGGCTCTGCTCTGGAGTCACCTCTTGTGGATGTCCTTCTGATCATTGCATCCTGAACAGTCCTCCATTCTCCTGGTCTCTGCTAATTCCTTCCCAAGCCTCCACTGTCTGACTTGGTCCTCTTTTCTGTTGGTGTCCCTCATCAGACATGCTCACCATGATGATGGGGACCTTGTATGTCTTATGTGTCCTGAGTCCAAGCTGCAGGTGGGGATACTGACGTGGGTGCAATCTCACCTCTCCATTTTAAGGAAGACAGAGGCTCATGGAAGGCAAGCTACTTGTTCGAGTTTGCACAGTCAGCTTGGACTCAGTTTCAGAGAGTTTGGAAGTTATCTCCTTCTGACTGCTAAGGAAGAGAGGTGGGTTTCTAGTCAGCAGGTAGCATATATGAGAATCTAGAGGGACCCCAGGAGCCTGGCATGGTGGCATGCATGATTGTAATCCTGGCACTCAGGAGTCTGAGGTAGCAAGATTGCCACATGCACATCTGCGCTAGGTTGTGTGTGTGCATATACATGTGTGTGCATTTGTATGGGCATGTAGATGCATATGCACGTGCCCTTGCCTGTGTATGGAAGTCAGGGGACAATCTCAGGCGTCACTTGTCAGGAGCTTTCCACCTTGTGTTTGAGTCAGAATCTCTAAATGGTCTGGAATTCTTCAGACAGGCTACGCTGGCCTCAAGGGTTCATCTACCTTTATGCTTCAATGTTAGGGCTACAGGCACATGAAGCTATGCCTGGATTTGTTTTTAATTAAAATTCTATTTATTTACCCATTTATTTGTAGTGTGAACATGTGGAGGTCAGAAGACAACTTGTAGGAGTTGATTCTCACCTTCCTAGGTCACAGGCTTGAAGCAGGCCATCAGATGAGGGGGCAAGTAACTTTATGAATTCAACCATCTCACTGGCCCATGTCCAGCTTTTTCCAGAGGTGCTGGGGACTCAAACTCAGGTAGCACCTCATGCTTGCTGAATAAGCACTCTTACCTACTGAACCGTCTCTCCCTCCACATCTGTTCTCTTTTGTTTTAATGTGGGCTCTATGGATTGAACTAGGCTCCTCACGTTTGCAAGGCAAATGCATAACCTACAGAATTGTGCCCCTGTCCTGTCCCTGGATTTGTCTGATAGAATTCTCAAGAAGATCTGGGAAGCTTTATAGGACTCATGTTTCAGCTCTGAAGACTGAGGATCAGGGCTGAGGAGCTGATCTCCTGGGACTGACTGCAACTTCTGAAGCCATTGTCCAATGTGGAGGGAGAGGAGGGACAAGGATGCTTCAGAACAAGCGCCCCCCTCTACTGCCACCGCCCCGTCTCTCTCTGGGGTTGTCCCATAATCCTGGCTTTTGCCTTTAGCCTCCATGGAAGAAAACTCCTGAGCTGAGGGCTTACCATAAGGACAGGCCCCATATCTGACTTCCTGGTCCCTCTGGCCACTGTGTCCTGGACTCTGCAGCTGCGGTTGATGGACGCTGCCTGAAGGGGCCCTGAGTCAGAGTCACAGTAGTTCAAGGCTTCCATGTGGAGCCAGGCCTGGCTTCCACTCCTGGTTCCTGAAGTCTTCATGATCTTGCACATTGTTGACCTCAGCACCTGTCAAAGACCTCCCACTAGTGCTGCTGCCCCACTCACACCTGTCCTCGGAGACTTCCTTTGTCTCTGTTGAAAAGTCGCCTCCTGGGCTGGAGAGACGGCTTAGAGGTGAAGAGTGCTGACAGCCTTTGCAGAGGACCCACGCTGGGCAGCTCACAACTGCCTGCAACTCCAGCTGCAGGGCTCGGACCTCCGGACTCCTGCACTCACCTACAAACCCAATCACAGACATTCACCTACACATTAACTACAACAAAACCTCATAAAAGGAAACTCACTTTCTCCAGGAAGCCCACTTTGACGTGTGTGTATGTCTGTGTGTGCGCACGTACATTCACGTTCCTCTGTGTGTGGGTGAAGGCACATGCCTTGCTCCCATGGAGGTCAGAGGACACGGCCTCATGTGCCTTCCACCTTCTGTTTGAGACAGAGTCACTGGAGCATCCATATATGGGTCAGGCTGAGTGTGTGCTCCTCAGCATCTGTCCGTCTTCACCTCCTACCTGGCCGTTGCTGGGCTGACAGATGTGTGCTGTGCTTGTGGCTTTTTGTGTGGGTTCTGGGGATCTAAATTCCTTACAACTGCCAGGCAGCTAAATTCTCTCCCTCCCTCCCTCCCTCTCGCTTTCTCTCCCTGCTGCCTGTAGGATTTAAAGCTCTCAGAGCCATGTGTGCCACCATGCTCTCCACCGTGATGATCATGGACCAACCTCTGAAACCGTCAGCAAGCCCCAGTTACAGTGTTTTCTTTTAAACGAGCTGTCTCATTCATGGTGTTTCTTCACAGCAATGGAACCACCATACTAGGCAAGACTTTATCTTAAATTGTGTGTTTGCGTCTCTGTGTAGGCATGTGCTTGTGAGCATGGGTGGCCAAGGAGGCCGAAGGGGAGCTGAGATTACAGCACAGGTCCTCACTGTGGCCCACGTTGGCCTTGAGCTACCTTTCTTTCGTAGCCTCGCAAATGCTTGGATAACAAGCACATGGCACTGTGGCTCTGTTGAGGGCTACAACCACCCGCCATCTGGCTGACAGGCTGGAGGTGGCACTGGGGAGTAGACGGAGATATCTCCCTTACCTTCTTTCTCAGCAGCTGAGTTGGAACCCATCCTTCAAGACTCCCTCCTCTGGATCACCCCACAGGGCAATCTCAGCAGGGCCAGGAGGGGAGGAGGCTATCTTCTGGGATGAGCATCCTGGGTATGGGAAGAAAAGCAGGAGGTCATTAAAGAGCTTCAGGTGGCTTCTGGTATGGGGCCATGTGATCCCAGCACTATAAATGTCCTTACATTGACAGGACACCGTTCTCAGTGGGGTAAAACAGCACTGTAGGGGGAAAGTTTTGAGCTTTAGGCTCTGACAAGCCTGAGATTTTATTTTTTGAGCTGTGCAACTTGGGTTAGACTCTTGCCCTCTCTGAGTTTCAGCTTGCTTTTCTGTTGACCCTCAGGACTTAGTCCAGACTGCTTAGAGTATGGAGGGAAACAGGCCTTGTGAGGATGTTGGGCACCTGAAGAAGGCAGAGAGTTCGTGTAGACTAGTCAGAGCATAGGACACAAGATGAGGACCCAAGGCACAGTGGGAGGACTTTCCTCACACTCTTACACAGAGCAGAGTCCCATAGTGTTGGCCAGACTGTTTCCTCACGCCCTCTCCTTGGGGCTCTCTCTCCACCGATCTGCCCACTGCTTCCTCTAGAGCCCCCATGTGAGAGGTATGAAATCCTGAGGACCCAGGACTTATCTGTGTGACGCTGTATGTGGGGTCCTGATTGGTTCCTCCTCTGCTCCAGGCTGGCTCCGCCCCCATGTGGTGCCTACTTACCCAGGCAGGAGGAGGCAGTTGGGCCTGCAAGGGGTTGACTGGCCCAGCCCAGACTCCTCCAGCCAGTCCTGGTCAGGAGCCAGAGACAGTGAGAGAAGGACCTGGGGAACACAGTGCCCCTCAGAGAAGGTACCAGGCTGAGGGGCCCGGGCCTGGGGGATGGGGCAGCACAGGAAGTCAGCATCAGGTGTTGATTTCTCGTTCATGGTCCCTGGCCACCCATGTATGACTAGGACTCAAATCAAATCTTTCCTCCTCCATCTTCTCCTCTTCCTTCATTTCTTCCTCCTCCATCTCTTTCTCCTTCTCTTCTTCCTCTTCTTCTCCTTGCCTTTCCCCTGCACTGCCATGGGTCTCCCTACCGCCCCAGGCCTTATCTCCAACCCTTTCCCGTGCCCCAGGATCTCACCTTGTGTCCCTTTGCCTGCAGGATGCCACAGCTGAGCCTGTCCTGGCTGGGCCTGGGGCCTGCAGCAGCCTCCCTGTGGCTGTTTCTACCCCTGGCTGGGGCCTCTTGCCTTCTGGCTTACATCCTGGTCCAGGGTTATACTGCCTATGAAAGCTCTCAACGCCTTCGCTGTTTCCCTCAGCCTCCCAAACGAAACTGGCTCTTGGGTCACCTGGGCCTGGTGAGTGCGGCAGTGAGGTGGGCCTGGGGTATCAGGGTGGAAGGAATTGTGAGGAGTGGGTTCAGGGAGCTGAGGACACCAGAATGACATCATTCCAAGGAAAAGGTTCTGAGCCTTTTCCACCCCGAGTCTGCATCCATCTCTAGCTATCTTCCCCCCAGATGGCCATGCTGCAGGGCTCCCAGCATTGGTTCCACAGACTGAGGATCCTGGTGTTCTCAGGCTCTCTGTGCCGGGCTTAAAGCCTCCTGAGGGGAGATCAGGACCAGTCTCCTGCCTCTGTCATATCTTTTCAGGACATCTCTGACCTCCCACCGGTCACAAAAATGAACTGTAATCCCACCCAGGCATACCCAGGCCGTGGGTGGGCTGGGAGAGCTCTGAAGTCTGATTTCCTGCCCCCTTCAGTGTCTTGCTCTTATGTCTGGCTTCTCTACTGAGATGTACCAATGAGCCCTGTTGCTCAATCTAGATATGAGCTTGTCACTGGCTTCCCCTTTCAGACTCCTTCCCAGAACCTGTCCTCCACAGCACACCTTCAGCGTTGACTTAGATCTGTTTTTCCCTCTGTGTGATTTGGTGACATTTGCTTTCCTTGTAAATGGCTTGGTGCCAGGGGTGCAGAAGTTCAGCTGCTCTGCCAGAGCCTGGTATCAGCAGATGACGGGAGAGCTGCCACCCTGGTGGAGACCTAGGGGTCACCTCTACTCTCTTGGGGTCTGCCAAGGCTACAGGTTCCCCAATGTAGTCCTTCCTAGCAGGAGGAACCAGAGGCTACATGGGTGCCACACTAGCTTTTCCTGGGTAGATGTGAACAAGTGTGTATTCACCCCAAGGAGGCACCCAGGTAGCAAGTCCACTAGTGTCCAGCTTGGTGAGAACAATGGGCTTATTAGGTGTTTTTACAGAGAACAGAGAGGAGCTACTTATAGGATCATGGGTGATACCCAAACAACTTATAAGGTCCCACCCATCCTGAGTGACAGCTTCATAGAAGCTGTACCATAGAGTCCTGATTTAAGAATCCTCCTTTTCCTGCATATTCTAGCATATCCTAAGATAACCTCTTTCCAGACTCTAGCATATCCCAAGATATGCAAAGTCTGCTGCGGGGGAAAGAGTCCTAGCTGGAGTACCGGAAGAGGGTCTCCTGACCCTCTCTCTGGACTCTAAAAACTATCACCATTACCATTGGCCTGGCTACTACTCTAGTGTTCTGCTGAGGTTGCCATGAAACTACCAGGAAACACTGGAAATGACATCCTGTTAGGCATATATGGAAAAGTGCCATATAAAAATGGGCCCCCTAGACTATGGAGGGATATGTGATACCTTGGGGACAAGTCCCGAGACCTCACCTCTACCCACTATCTCCCCATGTGAGTTCCCTCTTGTGGTTGCTTCCAATGCTGGGACTGCAGGGGATGAGAAAATCCACCTTCCAAAGCCAGGGTGGACATCGTGCTGGCAAGAGACTTGGGGGAAACATGAACTAACTTCTGCTTACCCAGGACAAGGCTTTGACATTGTGTGCATTTCCACCTTTCAGACTCCTGATGCCTATCTACCTTGGGGTCTCATGAGCCCCTCCCCAGCTTCCCAGAGGGAATGTTTCAACTAGAGGAAACTGTTTTGTGACATATACCACCCTGCCCGTGTTGAACCCTCAGTGCCCATCTGGTGACACTGGTTTGAAGGTTCTGGAAACTTCAGGAGGCAGGGTAGAGTTGGAAGACATAGACCACTAGGGATGGGCTCTTGGGGGTGTCTTGTCCTCTGTCCTTTCTTATCTCTCTTTGATTCCTGTCCATGTGAGGTAAAGAAGTCCCCTACCATAGGTGCTGTTGCCGCGATGTGAAAGATGGAGTGGGTAGGTCGAGCAGTCATGGACTGGACGCTCTGAAATCTGGAGTAGAGCGAGTGTTCCTCCTTTTGCTCCCTCTTGCAGGGACTCTGCTCACAGGTTCATAGACACAACTAACACGGAATCATGGGGGTTCTGGAGGAATCTGATGAGAATTCGGACAGTAATGGCTGCACTTAGAGACAATGGCTGTGCCCCTGAGGTAATGGCTGTGCCCATGAGGTAATGGCTGTGCCCGTGAGGTAATGACTGTGCTCATTAGGCAATGGCTGTGCCTGTGAGGTAATGGCTATGCCCGTGAGGTAATGGTTGTGCTCATGAGTCTTTAATGGGAAAAAAAACCCCACTGTGTTTGTAGTTGGAGTAGAGGCTACCTGTTCTATGGAATTTTCCTCCAAATTGCAACATTTCTTCCTAATTGAAATATTTTATCCAGAAAGGAAAGGGGGCAAAAGCACCTCAGGAAGAATAGAAGTTTAGCAGATTCTTGGGGATCTTAACCCAACAACTTAAAAAAGGGTAAACATTTGCTGGACAGAGACTGACCAGATAACCTGTACACAGAAAGATATTCCGATTGTGGAGTTGCCTGTGAGCTGCATAGAGAGCGCCAGTGTGCTTTACTTTTCAGGAATTTTCTGGGGTGGGATGCAGTCACCTGCACTGGGTGGGGTGCAGTCACCTGCACTGGGTGGGGTTTCTAGTGGCAGCTGCTTTTGAGTCATTCCTGTTCCCTGTAAGTAAGCCCCTTCCTATAATCCTTCTAGTAACCCCAATAAAACTCATTGCTTGGCCAAATTGGACATTGGTGAAATCGTTACTTTTGGTCTGTCATGGTACTCACGGGTGTGTGTTGCATCTTCCAAGAGAAAGTCATCACACACACCTGTGTGAGACACTGGCAAAGAACTTGTGGACAATTGTTCTTGCTCTGAGACTTTGTAGGGGGCTCAGTTTAAAGATTTACTTTGTGTGTGTGTGTGTGTGTGTGTGTGTGTGTGTGTGTCTGTATACAGTGCCTGGGAAGGCCAGAAGAGGGTGTTGCATTTCCTGGAGCTGGAATTGCAGGCAGTTGTGAGCTGCCCCACATGGATACTGGAAACCAAACTTGGATCCTCTGCAGGAGCAACAATTGCTCTTAATTCCTGAGCCATTTCTCCAGCCACAAGGCTGTGTTTAAAAATGGTGAACTAGTATATTTGACAGAAGGAATTTCAAAGTAGCAGGTTTTTCATTCTATTGCATAATATTGATATTTCCTTTTAGATATGTTTATGTGGAAAATTAGGAGCAAAAAGCTGGACAGAATAATACAGGAAAAAATTAGTAGTTCGGCCAAAAAAAAGGAGCAGTTGGAAATCTGGGGCTAAGTTGTAACTGATGAGATCAGGAACATATATTGCACTCATACACACACACACACACACACACACACACACACACACACACACTGAATAGTCTTGATTGTTAATCTGACACACCATGGAAGAAGGAATCTTAAAGAACTGCCTCTATCAGATTGGCCTATGGACTTGCCTGATGTCTGTGGGAGTATTTTCTGATTGTTAACTTGTGTAGGAGAGCCCAGACCACTATCCCGATACAGGTGGGCCTGAGCAGTATAAGAAAGATAGATAAACACAAGCCAGAGAGGAAGCCAGAGTGAGCCAGTGAGCAGTGTTCCCCCATAGTTCTTGCCTCTGGGCTCCTCCCTGAGTTTGCGCCTTGACTTCTCTCAGTGATGGACTATGACCTGGAAGTAGAAGGTGAATAAACCCTTTTCTCCCCAGAGTTGCCTTTGGTCTGGATGTTTTTATCACAGTAGCAGGACAAGGATCAGGCCATGAAATGGTGCTGCCCCTCCAAGACTCAGTTTTTCTACATCAACTAACAACTGAGACACCCCCTCCCCTGCCCAGCATTCCTATGCCTATGATGATGGGTCTTAGAGATTCAGTTCCACAGGAGAGTTCACTGCCCCCTGAAGTTCCCCTAAGTATCCTTCACGTGGCAAAGTCTGCATTAAGTCTCTATGACTCTGGAGATCTACAATTCCAGGGTCAGGTCTCAGACATGCCACTTGCTATGTGGAAAACTGTAAGGTACTTCAGGGCAACTGTTTCCGCGTGGAAGATGGGATGGAAAGAACACAGGTTACTATGGTATTCTGGGCACTGGGGAGATGGTTTAGTCAGTGAAGGGCTTGGTGCACAAGCGTGATCCCATTTCGGTAGCTTGCCAGTACAGCTCACAAAACTACCTCCCAGGGTTCAGTTAGAAGCCATAGCGTAGCAAAGGGAACTTAGAAAATTTCTTATGTGAGGGGTATGGAATGAACTCACACATGTACTGTTCAAGTCATGGTCTTTAGCCTTCTGCTGGTTCTAATTTTACCTCTGTAGCTTCTAGTACTCCTTTGTTTTAATTCTCTGTTCTAATTCACCCTGATTCTAGTTTCTTCTAGCCTAAATACACTTTTTACAGGAGGCTTGAAGCATTAATAAAAAATTACAAGAGTTACATCTCATTAGTCAAAAGCACATCCCTTTGGGTGAGTGGTAAGGGCAGAGCCCTTTACCATGGCGACACAAAGTTTCAAGGCTTCTGGAGAAAGACTGTGACCAGGATGGGGCACAGTGCCCAGCGAGATAAGCTTTGAGACATAGGCCTTTTATCAGCCAGATTTGGCAAGAGAAGAATTGGCATAATTTTTTAGGCTGTTTTGCATTAATAACCTTGGTTGTACACCTGTGACTCTGACTTTGTGCATAACTGTAAAGTTTTAAACTTATGATCCATTTACAAAAACCTTTAGTCTAGTTTGAACTTGCTCTGAGGTAAGAATGAGCTAATTGTGGTCAGTTTGTCTTAGACTGAGGAGAAACTGTTATTTTCTTGTGTTAGCTGAGTAAAAGGAGCAAAGCAGGCTTTAAGTGTCTTACAGCCTTGTGGGACAGTAGAGCTAGTTATAAAGAATGTCCTCATATATTTTCTATATATCAAAATCATACAGATGAATGAGAAGTCATCTTCCTGACCATCAGATAGATATGTGTGTGCCCAGTAGATAGAATATTTTCATTTTCATGAGATAAACACACAACAGTGGGAAAATACCCAAAGCTATTCTTAGGGAAGAAATGAAGTGACTCATGAGAGAAATTGCAGACAGAGACAAACAGTTGTCTACAGCCAGCAACCCCATGACTTTTCCATGTGGGGCTCCCCATCAGAGAGTAACTCATCTGGTAGGTCAGCCTGTTGAACACTAATTGTCGCCCCGGCACTGGGGAGGTGGAGACAGCTGGGTTCCCAGAGCTCATTGTCTTATGAACCTAGCTTAATCAGTGAGCCTCATGTCAGTGAGAGATTCTGTCTCAAGAAAACAAAGTTGGGGCTGGTGTGATGACTCATCAGGTAAAGATGCTTGCTGCCAAGCCTGGTGATTTGAGTTCAATTCCTGGGACCCCACATGGTGATAGGGGAGAACCAATTCCTGCAAGTTGTCCTCTGACCTTTACAATGTACACCCTAGCACATGACCCCCATCAACAAATAGAATGTAATAAAAATATTTGTAAAAACAACAAATTAGATGGTACCTGATGTTGACCTCTGGCCTCCATACTCTCACACACATGATTGTGTGCACATGTGCACACACACAAGCATGCACACATAGCAAAATAAAATACAGTGTTTAGGATCTGAAGTGAGGATATGTCTTCTCTCCCAGGATTGGGGATGGTGCTGGGGGCACCCGGCCAGGGCTCAGCTGTGTGAATAAAGTCCTGGATGGAATCCCTGGGGCTCCCAGTGCCTCCTCACCCTACGTGTTCTCTCTGGCAACCCAGAGAAGCAAACACTGGGCGAGTCCTCTTCTTCTACAGATCCAGGCCTCGGAAGAAGGGCTCCTGTACATCCAGAGCCTGGTGCGAACCTTCAGGGATGTATGCTGCTGGTGGGTGGGGCCGTGGCAGCCTGTCATCCGCATATTCCACCCTGCCTTCATCAAGCCTGTGCTCTTGGCTTCAGGTAGACACCATGCTGGTCCCAGCTTGCACACCTGTGAGCCTCAGGCAACCTCAGTGCAGTCAGGAAGGACTGTGGTAGGAATGTCTCTGCTGCAGCTTCCTTCAAACCCACCTGACTCACCTGTGGGCATTCCATGTGGTATTTCGGGTGGCCTCCATCTTTCTAGTGTGTGTTACCGGGTTGCGCTTGGTTCCCACCTGGGTTTATATGATAATGGTTTTCTCTTGGGTCACAGACGATTGGGACATGTTGGCTTCTCACTGGCACTTGTCTAAGGTGCTGGTAGAAACAGTCTTTTTTTCCTGGAGTGTCTGAAGTCTGGGGCCAGGAGTTTTCGGGGCTATGACTGAGACCTTTTTAGAAAAATCTGAGTAATGCTGAGGCCTGTTTAGGTCACATCAGGGAAGTTAATTTTATTATTTTTACTTGTATTTAGTGTGTGCATATGTGTGTGTACTACAGAGCAAGGGTGGCAGTCAGGGGAGTCAGAGGAGTCATTTCTCTTCTTCCACCATGTGGGTCTCAGGAAATGAACTCAGGCCATCAGGCTTGGTGGCAGGCACCTTTACCTACTGAGCCATCTCACTTCTCCCAAAATGAACTTTTACCCTCTAGAACTATATTTTCCTAAACACTATATTTTATTTTCAGTATGTAGCTCTGACTAGCTTGGAACTTATGCAGACCAGGCTAACCTGGAGTTCATAGAGATCCACCTGCTTTTCTCTCCACAACACTGAGATTAAAGGCATGCTCCCCCATGCCTGGCCCAGAAATGGACTTTCAAATCACACCTGGAGCTTGTCAATGGGGAGTGCTGAGGTGTGTTTGTCACAGTAAGGGCAGGTCATATGTGTGTCAGTCATGTTAGCCTATGTGTGTCTCTGTCACATGGCCGTGTCAGGAGATAACAGCACATGCTGGAGTGGAGTAGCACTGGGTCTCTGCAAAGGTCTGCAGAATGGGATGTTGTGCTTAGCAGGGCAAACATGTTCAACCATGCAGTAGCTGTGTGAAGGCGTTCTACAGTATGTAGAGTATGTATACAGTATGTAGAAGGCATGCTACACCAGGCTGAGTCTCTGCTGCACGTCTGGCCTCTCTTCTCTTCCTCCCTCCCTGCCCCCAATCCTACCATGTGCACTTGGAGGGGAGTGTGCGGATTCCAGGCTAAGGGCCCCATCCCTTCCCTGCCCTCCTTCCTGCCATGGCTCCTGATGGTCCCTGTTCACATCAGCTTCAGTTGCTCCCAAGGACACAGTCTTCTACAGTTTCCTGAAGCCCTGGCTGGGTGAGTACCAACAGGTGAGGAGCTGGGAACACCCCTGGAGGCCGGGGGAAAGTGCTGTCCTTGCCCACTGCCATGCTACTCCATTAGGAGACGGTCTCTTGATGAGTACTGGTGACAAGTGGAGCCGCCACCGTCGCATGCTGACACCCGCCTTCCATTTCAACATCCTGAAGCCATACGTAAAGATTTTCAAGGACAGCACCAACATCATGCATGTGAGTCCCTGGAGCCCAGGTCCATAGCTGAACCCCGGTGGAGGAAGAGCTCCGGTCCTTGCCTCAGATGGAGGCTGTGATAAAATACCCTAATGGAAGTGACTAAAGGGAAGAGGTCTCTGCCTCACACTCCACCATTTGCGGAGTCAAGGTGGCAGAAGCGTGAGGCAGCTGGTCCCATTGCTTAGTCAGGAAGCAGAGAGGGGCGAATGCTGGCTTGGCTCACTTTCTCCTTTTGTACAGCCAAGGAGTCCAGCTGGGGCCGCCCTCTTTTAGGATGAACCATTGCACTTTGGTTAAACTAACTAAGCCTTCTAGTTCATGTTTGCTCTGTGATAAAATTCCCAGACAAAAAGTGACTTAGGGGAGAAAGGACTTGTTTGTCTCAAGTCTGTCACTGCAGGGAAGTGAAGGTGGGAACTGAAAGTGTCATGGCAACGGTCAAGAGCAGAGAGAATAGACGCATGGTTCCCTGCTCCCCCCAGTCAGTTTTCTCTCTGTACAGTCCAGGGACCTCTGTCTGGGGAAGGGTGCCACTCACAGTGGGCTGGGCTTTCCCACATCAGTTAACAGTCAAGATACCCATGCCCACAGGATAAGCTGATTTAGAAAACTCATGGAGTGACTCTTCCCAGGTGGTTCTAACTGTCCAGCTGACAGTCAGAACTATTCAACCCATTCAGATAACCTCTTCCAGGCATGCACAGAGGGGAACCTAATGCAGCTAAGCCCTCAAAGCATGCCTGGAAGCTTGTCTCCTAGGCAATTCTAGATCCTGTGAGGTTGGCAAGAAACACTGATCATCACAGAGGGTTTGTATGTTCACATGTGTGTGTGTGTGTGTGTGTGTAGGCCCAAACTTGAGGTTGACAGTCTTCATCCATCTCTCTCAGCCTTACTCACTGTGGCATGGTCTCTCAATAAAGCCCAGAACTCACAGATACAGTTAGTCTCCTTAGCCAGCTGTACTGGGGGGTCTGTCTCTTTCTCCCACAAACTGGAATTACAGGCATGGGTGGTCGTAGCAGGCTGGGATCTTCTGTGATAGGAAACAAGGAAGCCTGGGGTTTCCCGAGGGAGTCACTGCTGCTCTCTGAGCTTTCCTCTGCAAATACATCTGAGAAACAGCCCAGATGAGGACTAATAGGACATGAATTATTGGTATTCCTAGAAAGGATTCTTATGATCAGGGGCAGCAACCTCTCATACACCTCAGGTGTGTGTGTGTGTGTGTGTGTGTGTGCAAGTGCACCTGTGTGTGCATGTACACCTGTGTGTGCATGCACTCTTGTGTGTGTATGTATACCTGTGTATTGTGCATGTACACCTGTGTATATGCACGAACACCTGTGTGCATTTGCATGTATACCTGTGTGTATATGCATGTACACCTGTGTGCATGTGCATCTGTGTGTGTGCATGTATACCTCTCTGTGTGTACTCTTGTGTGTGCATATTATACCTGTGTATCATGCATGTATACCTGTGTATATGCATGTATACCTGTGTGCATATGCATGCATTTTTGTGTATATGCATGTACACCTGTGTGCATGTGCATCTATACCTGTGTGTCCATGTACTCTTGTGTGTGTGTGCATGTATGCTATGTGTGTGCATGTACACCTGTGTGTATGCATGTACACCTGTTTGTGTGAGCATACACCTATGTGCATGTACACCTGTGGTCAACTTTGGGTATCATTCCTTAGTTGCCATCCATCTTGCTTTTTTGACATAGGGTCTCTTGCTGCCTGGAATTCACCAATTAGGCCAAACTGGCTATCTGTTGAGCCCTAGGGCCCCTCCAGTCTCCACCTCTCTGGGGATAGGATTACAGATACATACCACCATGACCACTTATTTTCACATGGGTTCTGAGAATTGAACTCAGAACCTCATGCTAGGATGGCAAGCACTTTTCTGACTGAGCCATCTCATCAGAACCCAGAGATATTTTTAAAATAAATCTATAACACTGATGATCCAGAAAGCTAACACTGGCTGAACACCTTGCGTGCCAAACATGGTCTCACATGCCAATTCTGTAATAGCCACTATCTGTTTTTACTTTCACAAGCTTGTGAAGTAGAGGGTGCTGCTGCCTAATAAGGGTGACCCTGAAGGTCTGACCTATCAGGGAGCTTGTTCAAGTCTGCCTAGGCAAAGAAGTGAGATAGACATGGTGGAGTATGGGTTCCATCTTGTTTTGGCACACAGCAAATCAGATTAAATCAGATGCTGTTTCAGGAGGTTCCTTTTTGTTGGCTGGGGTTGGGAAGAGGTTCAAAGACCCAAGGTCTAGCCCATTTCTGTTGCCTTCTCTGACCAGGCCAAGTGGCAGTGCCTAGCCTCCAAGGGAAGTGCCCGTCTGGACATGTTTGAACACATCAGCCTCATGACCCTGGACAGTCTACAGAAGTGTGTCTTCAGCTTCAACAGCAATTGCCAGGAGTGAGTCCCTGCCCTGGCTTGGAAACATGACCCATAGACACGAGGGAGGGAGGACTGGCCAGAGGTCGCAGAACGGTCTTTCTGGAGGAGGTGGCTCAGAGCTAGCATGAGAGGACCTGGAAGGGAGAGAGTGAGCAGTGCATGGTATGGAGATGCAGGCCTGCATCCAGCAGTGAGGACGCATCTTGGAGATGAGGGTGTCCAGGAGGTGGCAGCTCAGTTCTAAGGACCTGGAAAAGCTAGGCCAAGTGATGTGAACTTCATTATGATATCTCAAGGAAACCACTAAAGGTGTTTACGTTTGCAGTAGTCAGATTGCTCCCACTGTAACAAAATATCTGGGACAATCACCATCAAGAGAAGGATTGTTTGTGGCCAGTTTCAGAGGCTCCAGTCAGTTGGCTCCTGTGATAAGGCAGTAGCTCCAAGTCAGAGCATGGACAAGAGGAGGCTTTTCAAAGTAAAGAGAAGGATGGTGGAGGAGCTCATTGGCCCCACCTGGGGCTACAGTCCCTAGGGCTCTGAAGGCATGCTGTGTGACACTATTCTTGAGGAGATGTAAACAAATATCTACTCATCCCAGGTAGAGAACCTGTGACAGACCAAAGGATACCTCAAAAGTCCAACTTGGTGAACCAATGAGTTCCATAGGGGTCACTTATAGAAGCAGAAATGACTCAAAGACAGCTGCATCACCAAAGCACACACCAGCACGGCTGACAGCTCACAAAGCTGAGAGCTCGGAGCTCTCTGCAGCTCTACGGGTCAGAGCGTCTCCTCTCTCCTTACTAATGTAACGTTGGGGAAGGATGGGCCTTGTGAACCTCGTGAGTTTCAGGAATTACCTGAGACTAGAGAGTTGTTTACTTCCTGAGTCTTAATGAATCTTGCTCCAGCATGGGATGTTTCAACTCAGAGGAATAGTACAATAAGGCAGTTAATGGAAATGGAGAGATACTTTCTTCAGTGGTGTAAGCACTGATAAGGCGTATGCACACACTCCTGCAAATAACACTAATCAAACTCACTGAGTCACCAGTGATACCAATTAATAATTATAGACATGGAACTAGAAAGAAGATAAGTAAGGAAGAGGAAGGGGAGGGACCTGGGTGGAGGAGGAAGGGGAGGAGTCAAGTGTCCACACTGTACTCTGGGACACAGAGGCAGCTCACACAGACTCAATAAAGGACAGGAGATGGACAAGAGTCTCAGGGCTCTTTCCTGTTGTGGATGAACTGACTTTTCCCCTGGGACAGTCAACCAAACACTTTTTCCCCTAAGGTGGGCACTCAGGACAGACCAAAGTCCACCTCTGTGAGACCAATGAGAATTGAGGCAAAGACACAGCTCTCACCCCAAAGGGAAGAAGAAACTGCTTATTCTGGAGCCAAATATGTAGCGACAATGGCCCCAAAGTTGACTCAGGTTTCCCCAAACTCTATGTTTCAGCATGGTCAGAGTTAGAAGATAACAGAAGGAAGTCATAGACTGGGGAGTGTGGAGAGTTGGTTCAGGGTTAAGAGTACTTGCTGGTCATGTGCAGGGCCCAGGTTCAGTTCCAACCCCGCCAGAGTAGCTCACAGCCATCTGTAGCTCCAGTTCTAGGGGATCCTGCTTTGACCTCTGTGGGCACTAGGCATGCACACAGTGCACATGTATACATGCAGGCAAAGCACTCATACACATAGAATAAAATAAATACATTTAAAGATATTAAAACAAAGTCATAAATCAAGGCACTTTTAAAATATATGAAGGGAGGCATCAGGTTTGTAGGTTAATGCTGACTGGGGATGTCCACTGTGGGTTCGGGAGTCATCTGATGACGCACAGCCTTTGTTGGTTGCTGGGAACTATGGTTTTGTTAAGTTACTGCATTTGAAAAGGTTTTACTTGTTAGTCACAAGTCACAGCGATGGGCAAGGAATGGTGACTGTTACAGGGGCTAAAGACAGTTCAAGCTGTAGTTAGATTCTGCACCTTAAGCATTCCAGCTCTCCACAGTTCCTGAAACTCTGAGCAGCGAAGCAGCTTGTAGAGGCTCAAGATCAAGTGCAGCTCCTCCTAGGAACGCCCGTCACAGGGCTTGCTGCACTTACAAAGCACAGTAGAAGGGTTACTTCAGGAGCATAGGGAACCCCCAATCAGCTGCACCAAAACCTAGACCTTCCTCATCATGGATGGTGACCTCATGGATGTACTTGGAGTCCCGCTTTCTAGATAACTTGTGGCAGGTGGTAGGGGACAGAGAGAAATAGTTGGAGTTGAAGGTGAGGGTCTCCTGACCCTCCTTTTCTCCATCTATTAGGAGGCAATAATAGGTCTGATACTATCACCAGAGACCTGGGTACCAATGTATTGTTCTGATCTAGTTGCCATGGCTCCTGGGTAAAGTCCAAGGTGGCATCAAGAGTAAACACATGCTTCTAGCTTCTCCATCCCCACGGGCAGCAGCTCCTGGCGGCTGAGATGTTTCTCAGTGTTCATGTATGTTAAATGAGATGTTTCTCAGTGTTCATGTATGTTAAAGCTTCACCCCCTCATTGCGACACCTCCAGGAAGCCTAGTGACTACATCGCTGCCATCTTGGAACTTAGTGCCTTAGTGGCCAGAAGGCACCAGAAGCTGCATCTGCATGTGGGCCTGTTCTATCACTTCACCCGGGATGGGATGCGCTTCCGGAAGGCCTGCCGCCTAGTGCACGACTTCACCAATGCCGTCATCCAGAAGAGGCGTCGCACCCTTCCTGATCAGGGTGATGATGATGCCCTCAAGGCCAAGGCCAAGGCCAAGACTTTGGACTTCATTGATGTGCTGTTGTTGAGCAAGGTGGGTTCCTTAAGGGAAGCAGATGGCTGGGGCTGGGATGACAAAGGGACAGGACAAAGCTGAGCATGCTCTGTCCTTAACTATGTTCTGGACCCTATGCAGGCTCCACTCATCACTGGAGCCTGGCCCTGAGCCCTTCACCACCAGGCGAACTAAGGTTTCTGGAACCCTGCGTGGGTATCTACATCCATTGAGTCACCTCAGACCAGAGAGGGGCTCTGGGCACAGGAAGAATGTTCTTGACTTCCCAACCATGGGTCTATACCTTTGCACATAACCTGTACAAAGGGTGGGAAGGAGACCCTGAATACCAGCTGTGCCAGCTCTCCTCATCCCCATTTGTCAGGCCTAGATCCCACCCAACACCCCAGGCCCCTGGACTAACACGGGCATGGGTGAGAAAGGAATAAAACCCAGGGTAATCTACCTTTGATATTGTCATGTCAAAGTAGAAAGGGTTATAACCCTCCAGGAGAGACCCAGCCATGGTGGGTGTGTAGCATTTGCCAACATAGCCAGGGACAGAGTCTTGCACATACTAATGGACACTGAGAGCTGATTTCTCCTCTCCTTTGGGGCTAGGGACAGGGCTCAGTTGATATAGTGCTTGCCTAGCATGCACAAGGCCCTGGGTTCCACCTGGGCACTTTGTAAACAGGACATGGTGGTCGCTGCCTGTCATCCCAGCATTCATGTGTTGGAGGCAGGGGGGGGTCAGAGGTTCAAGACTATCCTTGACTACAGAATGAGTCTAATGTCAGTTTGGGTTACATGAAACCCGGTCTTAAAAAGAATTGAGGGAAAGAAAAGAGATGGATCTTGACGTAGAGGGCAGTGAGCAGCTTGAGGATGGGGGACCCATCAGTGGCTTTAGAGATGACAGCACAGGGACTTCCATAGCTGAAGCTCTGGGGACCTTTGAGTTTTAGAAGAGAAGTTAGTGTCACTGAGCAGTAGGCACATCTTCCTATGGCTGTGCTCAGCAGCCTGGTGTCCAGGAGCAGAACAGTCCATTCTGCAATAACAGCAGCTAGGATGACGGACGGCAAAGCTCCCCATTCCCAGGGTCTCCTTAGTGGGCAATGAAATACTTTTACCTGTATATGTAGCATTAAAAGAAAACTTTGTGCTTATGTTCCAGTGTTGTGTAGAAGGTCTGTGCTCATGTGTGCATGCTTTTGCAGAGAACAGAGGTTCGCATTGAGTGCCTTCCTCGATTGCTCTCCATCTTGCTGTATTTTAAAAATGGTTTTAGGTTTATTTATTATATTTTACATGTATGAATGTTCTGTCTGTATGTATGTGCACTCTATATGTGCCAGGTGCTCAAGGGAGTGAGAAGATGGCTTCAGATCTCCTGGACCTGGAGTTACAGTTGTGAGGCACCATGTGGTGCTGGGAATCAAACCAGGGTCTTCTGCAAGAGCAGCAAGTGCTCTTAACCAGCCCCTCCACCTTGCTTTACTTATTACATTTGATTGATTGATTGATGGGTATGTGTGTGCTCCCAGGTCACAGAACAACTTAGGAGCTAGTTATCTCCTTCCACTATGTAGTAGCATCTTTGACTTCAAACTCCTGACAAACTCATGTCTTCAGACTTGAAGTTGAGTGCCTTTACCTGCTGAGCCATCTCACCAGGTTTTTGAGACAGGAGCTGTCACTGAACCTGGAGCCCAGAGATCAGCAGCACTGGGTCGTTAAAGAGCTCTGGAAACCCACTTATCTCACCTGACCAGGTGCACCATGCCTGGCTTTTATGTGGGTGCTGGGACTCTGAACTCAGGTCCTTGTGCTTGAGTGGCAAGTGCTTTACTGACTGGGTCATTTCCCAGCCCTGGGTCGGTCACAGCTATTCAAGCAACACGGTTTGAATGCTGTAAGGGTTGAGGCTTCTTCAGGACAGCTGTCACATCTGTATCTGCTTCCCTGTGAAGAGGAAGGATGAGGAATGGCGGCAGGAGTGAGGAAGAAGGAAGGGAGAGAGTGAACTGTGATCTGAAGTGTGAACTAGGTTTATTTAGTGATGTCTACGGGCATGCAAGCCAAATCTTATCCTCCCAGGAGATAAGATTTTTGGGTTTCTATTTTAATAGCATTTTAAAATCATACTATTTATTTGTTCATTTATTATTTGTTTGTTTGTTTATTGTATGTGTTTATGTGTGTGGGTGCCTGTGCCTCAGTACACATCGGGGGCCAGAGGACAACTTCAGGGAATAGATTTTCTCCTTCCATGTTAATCCTCAGATTAGCCTCAACTCGTCAGGCTTGTGGCAAGAGCCTTCATCCATGAGCGCTCTCACTGGCCTTTGCCTAGATACGCACGGGAGCGTGCTCTTTGGCAGCTGTTCTACATCTGTCTTCAAAGGCAGTCCACATTCAACTCCTGTATCCCAGGCTGCCATTCACTTCTCCAGACACTGTAGCACAGGATAAAGAACATTGATGAGTTGCTGGTTCCTCCAGGGTTAGGACAGAGGCCAGCAGCCAGGGATGACATCATTGGTGTGGGTTCTCTTGTGATAGTGACTAACACAGGGACAGAGTTGTGGTTGGTTGGGTATCGAGATGGACCAGGGGTCTTCAGAGACTGTCCCTGGCTGGACACAGGAGTCCTCCGAACTGGTGCCATTTGGTGTCTTGCCTTGTCTTCAGGATGAACATGGAAAGGCCCTGTCTGATGAGGACATCCGAGCAGAGGCTGACACCTTTATGTTTGGAGGTGAGCCTTCTGTGAACTGCTGCAGAGAGGGAAGGGGTCTGTCTGGGCATCCTGGTGACATGGTAGGCAGACCCTGGATCCCTCTATTTCTTCCCTTTCCCTGTCCTTCCTGGCAATTACACTTCCTGGGGACTGAGCCACCTACGTGGTAATGCTGAAGCGGTCAGAGACCCCAGACTGCCTGTCTGCCCCTCAGGCCATGACACCACAGCCAGTGGGCTCTCCTGGGTCCTGTACAACTTGGCAAGGCACCCAGAATACCAGGAGCGATGCCGGCAGGAGGTGCGGGAGCTCCTGAGGGACCGTGAACCTGAGGAGATTGAATGGTGAGTGCAGGCGCTGGGGTGTTTCTGAGCCCCTCTCTTCGGCTCTTTTCTCTAGAGAAAAGACAAGAAGTGAGAGGAAGGGAGAAGAGGAGGCTTTTAGACAGGAGAGAGGGACTTTGAAAATGGAGGTGAAGGGGAGGAAAAGAAATGAGGGAGTGGGAGACAGGAAGCTGTGTGTGTGTGCATGCACGCGAGCGTGTGCGCGTGCGTGTGTGGTGGGGCTAAGATGAATCAAGATGGCAGCAACTGAGGCCAGTAGCATAGACTGGAAAAGCCATGTTAGTGACTTTGATTTTCACCCAAGGGCATTTATGGGACCAGGAGAAGGTGTAAGCAGATGAAAGGCAGGTCAGCTCTGTATCGTAAAGGTCTTAACCGTACAATCCTTTAGTCTTCCAGAAAACCTTTAGCTTGGTGTGTTGGAATTCCTTTGAAACATCAGGCGAGCTGGGTGTTGTGGGCACATGTTTAGTTCCACCTAGTTGGGAAGCTGAGGCAAGAAGATCCCTTGAGTCAGGAGTTGGAGATAAGTTTGGGAAGCATAATAAGACCTTGTCTACCTCAAAACACAAAATGGGACTGCAGAAATGTAGAGGACCCCTGTTCAGTTCCCAGGACCCATGCCATGCTGCTGACAACTGCTGTAACTCTAGCTCCAGGGGATCCAATGCCTCTAGCCTCCTTGGGCACCTGCATGCAGATGTGTGCATGTGCGCACGTGTGCGCACACACACACACTTTAAACCCCTTAAACAACATAAAACAAACAAAAAGACATTCTTAGAGTGATACTTAAACAAACAAGCAAACAAAGATCTTGCAAACAGGCAGCTGGCAGGAGAGAGAGTGTATGGCACTGGGCCAGAGGGCTGAGTGATGTACCACGAGGTTCAGTTTTTGAGCTAGTTAACTGCTCACACCAAAACAAACAAACAAACAAACAAACAAACAAAAAAAACCCAGATTGAAGGTTCCAGCCACATTGTTGGCTCTGCTTAGTTATTAAAGTTTTCTAGTGGGTTCTGCTTTTTTTTTTTTTTTTTTTTTTTTTTTTTTTTTTGAGACAGGGTTTCTCTGTGGCTTTGGAGCCTGTCCTGGAACTAGCTCTTGTAGATCAGGCTGGCCTCGAACTCACAGAGATCTGCCTGCCTTTGCCTCCTGAGTGCTGGGGTTAAAGGCGGGCGCCACCACCGACAGGCTCTGCTGTGTTTTCTAAGCATAATATTACTGTCTGGGGCTGTGGACGGGCTTGCTGGGAGAACACTTGCCCTGCAAAAATTAAACCCCAAACAAACCAAAACCAAAACAACCCTCCTCAGCACCAATCTGTGCTAAAGTGATACATTTACCCTTCTACAGCAAGTTACATTCTTTCCTTCTTTTTTTTTTCTTGGCTAATTACATTTGCTAGTGTCCCTAGTACAGCGATAAAGAAAAGCAAAAGCATGAGGTTTACTTATTTTACTTCTTTACTCTTTCATACTTTGGTTTTTCTCTTTTAAGCAGATTTGTTAACTTAAAAATTATTTTTATTTTAAAATTACATATATATGTGTGAAAAATATTTTTATTTTAAAATTACGTGTGTGTGTGTGTGTGTGTGTATGTGTGTGTGCATGTGAGGGCAGTGCTTGCAGAAGCTAGAAGAGTGTGTCAGAGTCTCTGGAGTTGGAATTGCAGAGCAGTTGAGAGCTGTCTGATGTGGGTGCTAAGAACTGAAGTCCAGTCCTCTTAACTGCTGAGCATCTCTCTGCCCATTTGTTGACTTTTTATACTATTGCCATTTAGATGTTGAGGTCTCTCAGAAAAAGATTCTAAAGCTACCTGACTAAACTTTCTTTGTACTTCCCTAATTCTTTGATTTAAACACCTTTTGATTAATTAAAAGTTAATTGCTAATAAACACACAATTAAGAATGTTATTTGAGTAACTATATTCAGTACAACGCAATGTTAACTTGAAGAGTGAATAAATATATAAGTATTATTTAGTAATTAATTACATTATTTGTTGCCACTTGAAAACATCATGTAGGAGAATTTTACTGCTCTTTTCCACCGATTAATTATTTTTTTCTTCTTGACAGTGAAAATTTCTTTTAAATAGAGTGGTTTTTATTTCAAAGCTGAAAGACACAATAATTATCAGACAGTGCAGCATGTACCATTTAATAAAGAAAAAAATTAGTAAAATTAAAAAAAATAAACACACAATTAAACTAATTAATCAGTAAGTTAACCAACTGTTAATTAGTAGTCAATGTATTTTGAGATGGAGTGTCACTGTGTACCATAGGCTGGTCTGAAGCTCATAATCCTCCTGTCTCAGCCTTCTACTGTTGGAATTTTGTTTTTTTTTTCGTGTTTTTAAAAATTACGCTGTTTGGGATTGACTCAAGTCTTCAGGTGCTTTTACACTGAGCTGTCTACTCAGCCTGTGCTTTCACAGTGCTCAAATACTTCATCTCAAGATTATTTTATTATTGGGAGAAAGGTTTCACTGGGTCACAGAGGAGCTGAAGGGCTCTCACTTTGACCTGATTAACTGCTGGCTGGGGCTTCTTTTCAGGGACGACCTGGCGCAGCTGCCCTTCCTCACCATGTGCATCAAGGAGAGTCTGCGGTTGCATCCCCCGGTCACTGCTATCTCCCGCTGCTGCACTCAGGACATTGTGCTCCCAGATGGTCGGGTCATCCCCAAAGGTGCCCACAGCATCAGGGAGGAGAGAGAGGTCCTGGGCAGACAGTGGGTCCAGCGTGCTCAGTTTATCTTGACTGCCTCACTTCCTCCACAGGTGTCATCTGCAGAATAAGTATTTTCGGGACCCATCACAATCCAACTGTGTGGCCTGACCCTGAGGTTCTGTCCCTTTATTTTCCTATGTTGTAGGCTGCAATTCTAGAGGAAAAGGCGCGCGCGCGCGCGCGCGTGTGTGTGTGTGTGTGTGTGTGTGTGTGTGTGTAGCTCAGGCTGGCCTTGACCTCCCGCTGTAGCCGAGGATAATGTAAACTTCTGATCCATCTGCTTCCACCTCAGGTTTGCAGCACTGTGCCTGCTTTATATGGTGCTGGGGATAGGATCCAGGGCTTTCTGCCTGCTAGGCAAGTGCTCTACTTACTCAGCTACTTCCCCGACCCTAACCATAGGTCTTAAGAAGCAGGGTCTTGGGTATCCCAGGCTAACCTAGAAAGCCTATATAGCCAAGATTGGCCCTGAACTACTGATCCTCCTGCCTCCACCTCTGGGGTGCCGAGGTGACAGGTTTGCACCCGTTCGGTTTTATGCTGGTGTGGAACGGGAATCCAGGGCTTCCAACTGCTCCTAGCCTAGGCGAGCACTCTACCAGTCCCGGAGGCAGAGTTCTTATCTTCCATACGGAGGATTCTCTGCTCCTGGTTGTGGTGGCAGATGGCACTCACCCACCAGATCTTTGTATCTCCTGCAGGTCTATAACCCCTTCCGATTTGATGCAGACAGCTCCAAGGGCAGGCCATCCCTGGCTTTTATTCCCTTCTCCGCAGGGCCCAGGTGAGGCCAGGAGTGAGGGGGCGGGGTCTGGGGCTGATAAGCCGGGGGAGTTAGGGTGGTGGTGGTGGTGGGGCGTTAGCATCTTCCTCCTGCCTCTTTGCACAGCAATTGTGCAAAGGTTTGGGGAACCAGGGAGGGGAAGATGAAGAGCCCCTTTCCGCGCTCAGAGTCCCTCCCTAGACCGTTTGGTTACTGGTATGGACCAGGCTCCGAGCATGCGGATGCCCATGCGTGATCCCAGATGCATTGGTCCGGGGCCAGGTTCTAGTGCTGTGTTGGTTCGGGGTGGGGTCTAGAACACAGTCAGAGTACCCATTTCTCCCTCCCGCAGGAACTGCATCGGGCAAACTTTTGCCTTGAGCGAGATGAAGGTGGCGCTGGCGCTGACCCTGCTGCGCTTCCGCGTCCTGCCGGACGATAAGGAGCCGCGCCGGAAATCAGAGCTGATCCTGCGCGCAGAGGGCGGGTTGTGGCTGCGGGTGGAGCCGCTGAACAAGTAGTGACCCTATACCTGGCCTAGGACCACCCCCATTCCGCGAGCATTCCCAGCAATAAAAATCTTTGTCACTGGTGTCTGAGCCTCTCCAAACATCAGCAGGGAGGCTCTGGGAATCAAGGTGGCGTGGCTCCGGTCAGCTACAGGCAGCCACGGAAGGTGTTTGAGCAGTAGAGGGACAGGTCGGATTTAGGGGACAGGAAGATTAATATTATTACTGAAAATTTTCTGCGCCCCAATAAGCCTCTCCGCCAACGCAATAATCCGAATCAGACCAATTCAAACCGAATTAGAAAAAGTCCAGGTTTACTGGATATAAGAGCTCCCCGATGACTTTCCACCCTCCCAGAGAGCAGACGGGAAAGGAAGACGACCAGAAAACCTCGTGTTTGGGCTCTGGGGGAGGGTACAGTTTAAATACCCTGTGAGAGCCGTCTTCAACATCTCTGGAAAGGGATCCTCATTTGGTGGGCTTTCTCGGGGGCGGAGTCTGGGCTGAGGCAATTCCTAGGGGAGGCGACGTGGGGTGGAACCTCCACACAAACATTCCAGACTCTTTGGCTATATGGGTGCCAAGGGCTGAGGAGGCAAAGCCCTGGGCACACTTGTGGAGGGATTATCTGTATTAAGTCAACTGAGGTGGAACGATCCTCCCTCGTAACTGTAGGTGGCACCATTACCAAGTTTAGGTTCTGGGTTGAACAAAAAGGAGGAAGCAAACCTTTGGCGATGGCTGACAGGTTAAGGTCTCAGGCTCTGGGGCTCAGCTCCCAGCATCCACACGCGGACTCACAATCGTCTGTAACTCCAATTCCAGGATATCCCACGTCTTCTGGCTTTCACAGGTGTCAGGCATGCATGTAGTGTAGGCAAAATAGCCATATACTTTAAATAAAATAATGTTTTTTGTGTTTTCAATTTTTTGAGACAGGGTTTCTCCATGTAGCCCTGGCTGTCCTTGAACTCACAGAGACCTGCCTCCCGAGTGCTGGGATTAAAGGCATGTGGCACCACTGCCCAGCAAATAAAATAAATCTTAAACACGCAAAAAAGGAGCAAGTGAGTTGAGCACCATGTGGCCAGCCACCTCATGCCCCTGCCACCAAACCATTCCCACTGTGTTGGACTGCGACTTGAGCTGAGAACCAGAATTAACCTTCTCTGTTTTCGTTACTTTTCTATCGCTGTGAAGAGACACAGCGACCGGGAATTGTACAGATTCTATAATTCTATACTGTACTATAGTGTGCTGTAGAAGAAAATGTTTATTGAGAGCTTACAGTTCCAGGGGGTGAACCCATGACTCTCATGGCAGGGATCACGGTGGCAGCAGGCAGGCATGGTGCTGGGCAGTAGCTGAGACCTTATATCTCATCCACAAGTATGAGGTAAAAAGAGCTAACCCGGAATGGCCTGAGCTTTTGGAACCTCAAAGTCCCCCGACTCAGTGACACACCTCTTTCCACAAGGCCACTGTATTAGTCAGGATTCTTCAGAGAAGCACAGCTTATAGACTGAATATATGTAAATGGGACTTAATAGAGTGGCTCGCAGGCTGTGGCCCGAGTATTCTAACAATGACTGTCTACCACTGGAAAGGCCTGGGATCCAGTAATTGTCTGGCTTATGAGGTAGGATTGTCTCAGTTGGTTTTTAGTATATGCCAGAATCCTGAAGAAGCAAACTCCAATGCAGGAATTCTCAACCTGTGGGCCGTGACCCCTTTGGGGGTCGAACAACCCTTTCCCAGGAGTCACCTGAGACAGTGGGAAAACATGGATGTTTACATTATGACTCATAACAGTAGCAAAATTATAGTGATGAAGTTGCAGTGAAAATACTTTAATGATTGGTGGTCAGCACGACATGAGGAACTGTATTAAAGGGGCAGCACAGCATTAAGAAGGTGGAGAGCCTGCTCTTGTGCCAGTGAGGAATGAATTTACCAGCAAGAGCAAGGACAAGCAGGCAAACAGCAAGGGCCTCCTTTCTCCATGTCCTTGCTATAGGCTACTACCAGAAGATGTGACCCAGATTAAAGGTGGCTCTTCCTACCTCACATGATCTAATCAAGTAAAATACCTTAGAGGTGTACCAAGCAGCTTGGGTTTTAGTTAATTCCAGATGTAGTTAGGTTAGAAGCCAGAAATAGCCATTACAGTCACACTCACCCTTCCCAAACACTTCCGCCAAGGAGGGACCAAGCACTCACACGTATGAGCCTGTGTGGCTATTCTCATCCAGCCCACCCCACTCCCTTATCTGCTGAGGGTGTTTCATTACAGCAGCTGGACATGTAATCTAGGAAAGGGCATGCCCGAGACTCTGTGCTAGAGAGGAAAGTTCACAAAAGGCTGGTCAAGAGTGCAGAGGAGAGCCGGCAGCCCAGCAGGGTTCTTGACTCCCTTGCAGCTCTTGCTATTGTCCCCGTGTCAGCCCCTCTCAGTTCCCTTGGTGATTTCTTCTGCCTTCTGAGACCCCCCTGTTTGTTCATGGGCCCTCTGATGCTACATGCTGGCCAAGAGAGACAGGCTTAGCCCTCACTGTCAGTCCAGGACCTTCATAAATGTCAGGAGGTGTGTCCTCTCCTCCCCAGCTTAGCTCCAGGATTCTGTCTTCATGTCTATTACAGAACACCTGGAGCATTTAGGGGTAGCGTGGAGGAGGTCAGGGATATTCCATTTGACTCCTGAGATTTAAAGCTGAACCCTGGAAAGAAAAAAAATCCCCTCTGAAGAGCCAGGGACCCGTAGAGCGCTGAGTGCTCAACTGTGTGACGGGGCAGGTCAGGCCCTCTCTCTGGCCTTCAGCTTCCTCGTCATATAACAGGGAGCAATCCAACACAACCCTAAGGAGCGAGCATAAGGGACTTGGGGTTGTGCCTGGTACATAATGAGTGCTCAACAAACAGGGCTGCTGTCACCTCCTCTCCTGGGGAGCCTCGGTGGGTATCACAGGCTCCTCTGGGCACCGTTGGGTCATTTTTTTTTTAAACTCAAAGGCAGCTGATCTAGTATTTGCACTTGCTGCATCAGCTCTGCCTACCTTGGTGGCTCTGCATATATTTATAACACAGGTTGAAAATCAATTTATTGCTATTATTTTTCATATGCTCATTATTCATTTTATTTCATTTTGGGAATGGCCATTCAATTGTCTGGTATTTTGTAATATAAAATATTCTGTACATTCACTCTCATATACTTATACATTATAAATACATAAGGCATTGTAATTTAGTATATGTCATATAGGAATTAGGATAACAAAAAGCCTGTTACTAAAATTTCACAAAACTAAGAAGATAGTATATTAAAATAGTAATAATATTTATGAGAGTCATCACCTAAAATCATAGTTTGCTTATATGTCATAACAATGTATTATAGATATTTTCTTTTATAAAATAGATTTGTTTTCATACAATATGGTTTGATTACAGTTTCTCTTCCCCCAACTCCTCCCAGTTCCTTCCCACCTCCTCTTCCATCCAGATCTACTCTCTTTCTGTCTCTCACTAGGAAACAATTTCTAAGGGATTAACATAAAATAAAATGTAATGTAGAGAATAGGACAAAGCAAACAAGCGGCAGGAAAAGAGCCGGAGAGAGGGCAGCAGAGCAGGCGTAAACTCAGAGGTCCGCTCGTTTGCATACTCAGGAATCCCATAAAACACAACATCAGAAGCAAACACTTATGCAAAACCTGTAGGATGACAAATAAATACAAATACAATGAAATACAAGCAGAAAGGAAAAAAAAAAGCCCTGACACGACATTATGAGACAAGGAGCTCCTGCAGAAGCTGTTGAACTCCTCGGTTGGCCGGCGGCGCCTGGTCACGCAGCCTGCCCTTTACAGTACCTTGTTTCTCCAGTGAGACTCCCTTGGAGAGGACGAAGTCTCCTTTTGCCAGTGACAGCGTCTGGGTTAGGCCTGGGGGCCTGTGTCCGCTCTCCTTCTGGCTCTAGGACCCCCCTCTGACGCAGACCAGAGCGGGCCGTGCGTGCTGCCTGTCTCGGTGAGTTCCTATGTACAGCTGCTGGGCTCGATGAAGTGGGCCTTATTTCCTTGGTGTCCTCCATGCCTTCTGGATCCTTTTCTGTTTTGGTTTTTCGAGACAGGGTTTCTCTGTGTAGTTTTGGAGCCTGTCCTGGAACTCGCTCTGTACACCAGGCTGGCCTTGAACTCAGAGATCCACCTGCCTCTGCCTGAGTGCTGGGATTAAAGGCGTGCACCGCCACTGCCTGGCATCCCTTCTGGATCTTACGCTCTTCAGGGTTCCCTGAGCTCTGAGGGGAGGCATTTGGTGGAGACATTTCACTTGGGGCTGAGAGCCCCAAGGTCTCTCATTCTCTGCATACTATCTGGCTCTGAATCTCCGTATTTGTTCCCATCTGTCTCAGGAGAAAGCTTCTCTGAGGGCAGCTGAGGAAGGCCTATGCGTAAGGCAGAGTGTCCCTTCACTGCTATGCTCCTTTTGTAGAGCAGAAGTATTTGGTTTTACCCAAGGTCCCTGGGTTATATAGTCTCTGGTCCTTGCTCACTCAAGCAGTGTTGGACTTGGGTTACATCTTGTGGTGTGGGCCTTACATCAAATCAAATGTTAGGTGGTTACTCCCTCAAGCTTTGTGCCACCATTGCCCTAGCATATCTTGCAGGCAGGTCACCATTGTCGATGACTGGGTTTGTGACTGCCTTGGTGTTTATATTTCTCCTTTGGTCTCTTTCAGAGTACCTTCTAGTACCAAGAACACTAGACAGTAGGGATGAAGGCCCTGGGAAGGCACCAGTTTGACTTCATATTCAGTGAGTTGTGCAGGTATTATTTTCAGCAATAGGGCCTTGCCATCAATTTGCTATCATTATTATTATTGTTGTTATTATTATTATTTCATATATATGTAAATGTATGCTCTGTGTGTGTGTGTGTGTGTGTGTGTGTGTGTGTGTGCAATGTACACGTGCCACATCCCGAATGTGGAGATTAGAGGATTGCTTTCAGGAGTCAGTTCTTTCCTTCCACGATGGGCTCCGGGCCCATCAGGCCCTCAGACTTGAGCTGCAATCACTTCTACCCACGGGGCCGTCTTGCTGGTCCCAGGCAACAGTGTTTTCTTAGAGTGGTGGGTGTGTCTGGAAGAACAAGATGGCTCTTGAGGGAAACCTCAGCTGTGTTGCTGACCACCCTTCACAGGGGCTCCGCACTGCTGAGGCCTGGCTGGCCTTCTCTCCTCCTCTCTAGCTTCTCCTTCCATCCTCCTCCTTCCTGCTCCCTAGTTTTGCTGCTGGTGGCAGTGGTCACCTCCGGCTCCTCCTCTTTCTTCCCCCATGCTCCTTTTCCTCCTCCTCTGTGTGCATTCTGTTCCTGTGTGTGTGTGTCTGAGTGTGTGTATGCCCACATATGTGCAGTGCCTAAAGAGGCGAGAAGAATGTGTCAGATTCCCTAGAGCTGGAGTTACAGATGGTTGTGAGCTGCGGTGGGTGCTGGGACCCAAACTCAGGTCTTCCAGAAGAGTAGTAAGTGCTTGTAGCCACTGAGACACTTCTTGAGCTCCCTGGTAACCTTTTTTTTTCCTGTTTTTTTTTTTTTTTTTTTTTTTTTTTTAAGAAAGGGTTTCTCTGTGTATCTTTAGTTGTCTGGAACTCATTCTGTAGACCAGGCTGGCCTTGAACTCACAGAGATCCACCTTCTTTTGCCTCTCGAGTGCTGGGATTAAAGGCGAGCGCCACCACTCCCGGCCCAACCTTGTTTTATAAGATATATTTTCTTCCTGAACTTGGACCTTACCATATGGCAGGTTTCCCGGCCAGCATGTAATCAGCATGGCAGAAATGACTATATTCTAAAGAGACTCTTTGGTTATGACTGTTAGAAATGGCCACTAAGAAACTGTAATTTCTCAGGACCTCATGCTGATATGGGCATGGCAGGACCTGGGCAGCCAGAGGGGGTGTTCTCTCCCGGAGCAATTTCCAACCTTCCAAAGATGATGGTCTGGCAGTGGTGGGTGGAACCTCACCTTGCCCAGGATGGCTAAGATGCGCAGAGAAATACCCACCTCTCTACAGTTTAACTTTACCCAGGACCCTGAAGGTGTATTTGGGGGAGTTGCTGGGTCTCTTTGCTCCTCTTCCCAAAGTGACCACATTGACCAAATCTCCTTTTTCTGCTTTTTATTGTTAATTTGACAGGTGGCTTATAGAGGATGGTGACTGAGCGTGGTTTCTTAGGACAAAAGCCATGGCCTCAAGTTCTATATTAAGTGAGCCCCAGAGATCTGTTCGCTTTCTCCTGCCCACAGCTGGGATGACAAGCCACTGCTCCGGCTTATTTCCTGTGGGTTCTGGGAATCTCATCACTGACTGAACTCTCTCCTCAGACAGTTTCCTTCCTGACAGCCTTATTGTCCTCTTGCCTCGGGGCCTTTGCATTTGCTGCCCCCCCTCTCAGGGTCTCAGAAGCCCTGACCTCTGTCTCCAGTTCCTGAGGGCTGGGAAGACAAGTATGCTTCCCTAAGCCCTGTTTATGAAGTGCTGGGGATTGAACCCTAGAGCTTTTCTTCCTTTCTTTCTTTCTTTCTTTCTTTCTTTCTTTCTTTCTTTCTTTCTTTCTTTCTTTCTTTTCATTTTTCGAGACTGGGTTTCTCTGTAGCTTTGGAGCCTGTCCTGGAACTAGACCAGACTGGCCCTGAACTCACAAAGATCCGTCTGCTTCTGCCTCCTGAGTTCTGGGATTAAAGGCGTGCACCACCACTGCTCAACTCAACCCAGAGCTTTCTGCATGCTAGGTGAGCACTCTACCATCCGAGTTACAAGCGCCCTATTAACTGGGTCCCAGCCCCAGTCACTAAAGTCCATTCTGGTGTTGCATTTTGGTGCTCAGCGAATTTACCTCCTCTAATCAGGATACAAGCTCCACGAGACAGAAACTTCCCTGTCTCCTTCACTCTTGTTCTGTTCCCATTTGTGGCCAGATCTGCAGCAATGCTCAGTCCTTACGGTCATCAGTACTCAATCCCTGCAGCCGGGCCTCTACCCATAACAAATTGCTGTTTGGCAGTCTGCTCAGCCCCTGGTACTGACTGAGCTGTTCTCAGCCTTGGATAGAGAACCTGCATTTTGCAGCGAGCAGTCAATGGAGAGATGGACAACTTGTCAAAATGAGGCTGAGAAGGAGTGCTCCCCCTAGACAGGATGTCTGCACTAAGCCTCCCGCCTCGTCCCAGTGCTGAGGCTGAGAAGGAGTGCTCCCCCTAGACAGGATGTCTGCACTAAGCCTCCCCCCTCGCCCCAGTGCCGAGGCTGAGAAGGAGTGCTCCCCCTAGACAGGATGTCTGCACTAAGCCTCCCCCCTCGCCCCAGTGCCGAGGCTGAGAAGGAGTGCTCCCCCAAACAGGACGTCAGCACTAAGCCCCCCCCCCATCCAAGTCTCAGGGAACATCTCAGAAGGGGTAAGAACCAGAGGGTGGAGAGGAGAATTGTGAAATGCCAGCCTCTGGACAGGATTTGTCCATCAAAATTATGTTGTTGCCTGTACATGATCAAGCCAGTCAAAATCCCAGCAGACATGGGGTGTGCGATGCTCTCCAGGCCCCACCCCTTATTGCGGAGCTGCTGGCAGTGGATAGTTACTGGGGAGGGACAATTGTTCTTTTTTGAGGATGTGGTCACTGGCAGATTTCCCATGATCTAGTGGCTATCCACATACCCATGCATGTATGGGCAGCACTAACTGCACTTGGGTAAGTAGGGAAGGGAGGTGTTCCAGGAATGGGGGGGAGTGGAGGGGAATGGGAGGAGCAGTAGATGAGTCATTTCATTGTGTACATGTGTGAAATCCTCAAAAACAAAGGAAATATTTAAAAAGTGTTGTAACTCTGTAGTCAGGGAAACAGAGACATGTTAGGAGAATGAAACCTGCAAGGCTCACCACTCACCAGGGACTGACAGGGGCTGGTGAGTCAGTCTCCACAGCTTAGGGGAAATCACACTAACGGCGATTCCAACAATGACCACTAGAGGGCCAATGTGCTGTCCCGTTCCTACTAGGGAATCCAATCTGGATTTTCAGTACTCTATTGTATATGAACACATTTTGTTTATAATTTTTCTTGAATTAATCACTTAATTTATTTATCTCTCTCTCTCTCTCTCTCTCTGTGTGTGTGTGTGTGTGTGTGTGTGTGCATGACATGGGTTGAGTGTGGGGTTTCGAGAACAACTTGCAGGAAGGAGTTGGTTCTTTCCTTTCACTACGTGGGTCCTGGGGACAGAACTCAGGTCATCAGGCTTGGCAGCAAATGCCTTTATCCCTTGAGCTATCTTTGGGCCCTACCTTGTTTTTTGAGCCTGGATCTGTCCCTAGGACCTGGGACTCACTGATTAGTCTGTCCTGACAGCAAGCCTCAAGGTTCATTCAGTATCTGTCTCTCCAGTAGTGGGATACTAAGTGTGCACGACCATGCCAGCTTTTTATATGGGTTCTGAAGATCAAGGTCAGGTCCCATGTTTAGTGGGCAAGCACTTTAGGCAGTGCCACCTCCCAATTTTATTTTCTTTCCTTCTCTTGGTATTGGAGTGAAAATAGCAGAGAATAGTGGGGGAATGTTGGGGTGTCAGAAAGGACCCATGCTAGCCCTATAGGATTGTTAGGTTTGTGTGGTAGAGGCACATGCACTTGCCTGGTGTGTGCACTGAGGACAGAAAAGAGCCTTCGTGCCATTTATCACTTTCTGATTTATTCTCATTGAGTCTGGACCTCATATTTTGGGGGCTAAATTGGGAGCCAGCAAGCCGCAGCAATCCTCCTGTCTCTGCCCAACCCAGTGGGGCATGCTGGCTCGTTACAGGTCCTGAGGCTTGTGTTGTAAGTGCTCTTAGCCTGCCCTCCAGCCCTCTGTTTGGCTTATATGAGTGTCCAGCCTCCTGTCTATCATCTATAACACAGTTCCTATCTCAGACACTGCTGTTGTTTGTTTTTTTTTACTCCCTAAAGACAAGCATGATATCATGTATGTCTTTGATGCCTTGGAAGAAAGACTCACAGAATGCAGTGATAAATAAGCATCCTTTGCCAGGTGGTGATGGCACACACCTTTAATCCCAGCACTCGGGAGGCAGAGGCAGGTGGATATCTGTGAGTTCGAAGCCAGCCTGGTCTACAAGAGCTAGTTCCAGGACAGCTAGGATTTTTATACAGAGAAACCCTGTCAACACAGTAGAGAAAGCTCCCTCCCTCCCTTCCTCCCCCCTCCCTCCCTCCCTCCCTCCTTCTCTCTCTCTCTCTCTCTCTCTCTCTCTCTCTCTCTCTCTCTCTGTAACTATGCGGAGGTCAGATGACAGCTTGTGGGAGCTGGTTTTCTCCTTCTACCATGTGGGTCCCCAGGATCTAATTTAGGTCATCAGACTTGTGGGCAAGCACATTTACCCACTGTCTTAGTTAGTGTTCCATTGCTGTGAAGACACCTCCTGCCCCTGCTTGTAGAATCTTTCCTCCCTCTCTTCAATAGGACTCCTGGAGCTCAGTTCAGTGTTTGGCTGTGGATCTCTGCACCTGCTTCCATCAGTTACTAGATAAAGGCTCTCTGATGACAATTAGGGTATCCACCAATCAGATTACAGAAGGCCAGTTCAGGCACCCCCTCTACTATTGCTAGGAGTCTTAGCTGGGGTCATCCTGTGGATTCCTGGGAGTTTCCCTGGCACCCGGTTTCTCCCTAACCCAAAACTATCCCCCATGAAGTTTATCTCATTATTCCCCCCATCGGTCCCACCCCTAATCTGTCCAACCAGATCCCTTTCCTATCTCCCACCCCTTATCCCAAGTTTGCCCTGGAGATCTCATCTATTTTCCAATATCAGGGAAATCTATGCAGTCCTCTTTGGGTCCTCCTTGTTACCTAGCTTCTCTGGGTCTGTGGATTGTAGCATGGTTATCCTTTACTTTACAGCTAATATCCACTTATGAGTAAGTACATACCATGTTTGACTTTCTGGGTCTGGGTTACCTCACTAGGGATGATTTTTTTTTTCTAGTTCCATCCATTGGCCTGCAAGTTTCATTATATCATTGTTTTTTACAGCTGAGTAATACTTAACTGTGTAAATGTACCACATTTTCTTTTTCCATTCTTTAGTTGAGGGGCATCTAGGTTTTTTCCAGGTTCTGGCTATTATGAATAACACTGCTAAGAACATAGTTTATCAAGTGTCCATGTGATATATTTGAGCATCCTTTGAGTATATGCCCAAGATTGGTATACCTGGGCTTGAGGTAGTTTGATTCCCAATTTTCTGAGAAACCACCATACTGATTTCCAAAGTGGCTGTACAAGTTTGCACTCCCACCAGCAGTGGAGAAGTGTTCCTCTTACTCCACACCCTCTACAACACAGGCTGTCATTAGTGTTTTTGATCTTAGCAATTCTGACAGGTGTAAGATGGTATCTCAGAGATGTTTTGATTTGCATTTCCCTGATTGTGGGAAGTTCTTCTGTATATATGTTGCTTTTATTGGTTAATGAATAAAGCTTCTTTGGGCCTATATCAGGGTACAATATAGCCAGGCAGGAAGTTTGATATATAGAGAGATTAGGCAGAGTCACAGAGATGCCATGTAGCTGCTGGAGGAGAAAGATGCCCACCCACTGGTACTGGTAAACCACAAGCCTTGTGATAATACACAGAATAATAGAAATGGGTTAATTTAAGATCTAAGATCTAGCTAGAAATATGCTTCAGCTATTGGCCAAACAGTATTGTAATTAATACAGTTTCTGTGTGATTATTTCAGGTCTGGTGGCTGGGAATGAATGAGCAGTCTCCATCAACAGATTGGTGCCTGCTTCCTTCAGCAGCTAAGTGTAGTCTCTCTGACTCTGCCTACTCTCTCTATATATCAGATTTCCCACCTGGCTATATTGTATCCTACTATAGGCCCAAGGCAGCTTTATTCGTTAACCAATAAAAGCAACATAATACAGTTTCTGTATGATTATTTTGGGTCTGGGAAGCCAGGAACAAATGAGCAGTCTCTGCCTACAGAACGGTGCCCAACAAATGTTTGGGGCTGATGCCCACCACTCACTTCAGGTCCAGATGCTTGTGTGCCCACTTGGGGTCAGGAGGAAAGTAGGTTAGATCATGGTGCAGCTCAGCGCCCCCTGCCTGGGCAGGTGGTGGGATTGGGTCTACTAGGGTGTGCATAGGCAGGAGAGCATGGCGGATTCCTGCCACCATATGCAGAGATATTTCCAGACTGTGCATTGTGCTGCATGGCAGATTTATATTTTACTCAGATAAAAAGGGTTTATATGCTGCACGGTGTTACCCAGAGTTGAGGTAGTGAGGATGGCTCCCATCCGGCAGTCCCAGAGCTGGCAGTGAATTACCTCCACCATGTTAAAAGGCAAAGAGAGGCAGTGACAGTATCCAGAGCTGTGGCAACCACATTGCTTACAATTTTAAAATGCTCTTTGTCAGAAAAGGATTTCAGACACACAACAGGACAGATTCAGACATAAAAGACCTCTAAATGAGACACAGTGTGTTTAAAAAATGTACGCAGGCTTGGGAGAGAGAAGAAAAAGAGTATAAAGAATTGTAAAAAGAAGTAGGTTGTCAAGGTCTGGGACTAGCCCGTACCATAAATTATTTCTTGGACCAGAGGGGAGGCTTGGGAATAAAGACACAACCCACATGACTTTATTGGGAGGGAGTCTTCAGGGGTCCCTCATGAAATCACCGTGCACTGAGTTCACATCCTGAAAATTCATCCATGTTTATTCTCCAAACAGCTTTTATACCAAAACATAACCTGAGGGGAAATTGACTAGCATTCTGTTTCTGAGGTAGCTGGGAAAATGACTCTGGTCATGTCCACACCTTTCTATGCCCATTCTGTCACGACTTCCTATCTATCTTCCTGCTCTGTCACGTAGACTAAATTAACACCTCTTTTCCAGGCAACCTCCAAAATTACAAAGGAGCAGAGTGACATTTAGCATATTCTGAACCTTTGTTTTGGATGGTGTCAATTTGTCTCAAAAGGTTAGGTGACCACCTTCTGTATGGCAGGGGCAAACTGTGGTCTGAAATTCTGGCCACCATACAATATAGAAATATGTGCCTGTATAATATGACCTTACAGTAGATCGTTTTAAAAAATAAAACAAAGTCTTTAAAGAGACAGAGTACAGACAGTCATAAATTAAAGGAGTAAAGAAAAATAAGCCACATAAAGATGGAAAATACACAGAGAGTCTGGATTATGTATACTATTGTGTTTTCTTTGGATTTTTTGACTGTGAATGAACTAAGTACAGAGAGATATTTCATTGTATGGGCTGCTAAGCTAAACCAACATATATATATATATATATATATATTTTTTTTTTAAAGGTCTCTTGACTTCAAAATTTGGGCCTAAAGATATGTTGCTTTGGAAAAGAGGCTCTGTTTTTGTTTCCACAGGGGATGAGAACCTACAGATTACTTCCAGACTAATGTGGTTTGATGGAACAAGATCCCCTGAAAGATCTTCGTAAACCCCAACATTACTTCACCAAACCAAAAAGAAGAAGCAGTTTGGAGAGAACTATGCCCAAATTCCCAAATATTGTTTATAAATGTTTGTTTACATTTAAAGGGGATATACTATAGAGATGAATACTTTGCATTGGTATGGATCTTGGTTTATTGATACAGATTTAAGGTCAATTTTGTTATATGTATATTTCTGCTCTTGATTAAGGTATTGTGCTTGTACAGCTCATTTAAAAATGTAATATATAATTAAGAAATACAGGTTAATAGATAGTCATCTATAATAGTCAAACTTATATTCATGTTAGTTAGGTTTTCTAGATGTACAAAGATATAGTTCAGATGGATAGATGTTCTTCAAATCCTTCAAAGACTTACAGAATATGGCATTTAAAATGTTTTAGGAATTTAGGTCTTTTCATGACACATCTGCTCCTGGAAGCACCAGGCTACTTCAAGAGGATGATGGGCATTGAAGAGGCTCCTTATGAAGTTTGTTAGCCATTTGGGCAAGAAACTGTTCTTCCCTGAACTGCTTGACATTATTCCATATAAACTGGACATGCAGGGCTGAAAATGACTGCTGAACTTACCTAAAGGTGAGATGGTCCTTCAGGGTTCCTGCTTCATGAAAGAGTCTCCCAGACATCCTGCAGGACACAGAAGAAAGCAACTGATGGACTTTGCCATTACAAGGCAAAACAGATTTTCAAATTTCCTGCTTCATGGAAAAGTCTTCCAGATACTATGGGCCTGTAGGCTGAAGATGGATGCTGAAACAGTGCAGAAAAACTTTGGGTGATTGTCCAAGTAGCAAGATGTCTCTGTCAATTCTAGAGTTTTGGAAGTTGCTTACAATGAACTTCCTGTTTACTGGAGTCTTTGGTGGAGTTGAAGAAAGATAGTTATATTTATAAAAGATAGATTAGACTCACAAATGATAGAGTATTTTCCTTAATTTGCCAGATGTAAATGGACTAAATATTGTAACTATAATTCTTACTTGCTAACTGCTTAGTTATATGCAATTTTGTTATGTTGAAGTTAAAACCTCCCTTTTTATTTGAACAGAAAAGAGGAAATGGTGTGGGAAATCCTTATGTATATATGTTGCTTTTATTGGTTAATGAATAAGCCAACTTTGGGCCTATAGCAGGGCACAATATAGCCAGGTGGGAAATCTGATATATAGATAGAGTAGGCAGAGTCAGAGTTGCCATGTGCTGCCCATGTGCCAGTACCAGTAAACCACAAGCCTCGTGGTAATGCACAGAATAATAGAAATGGGTTGATTTAAGATATAAGAGCTAGCTAGAAATACACTTAAGCTATTGGACAACCAGTATTGTAATTAATACAGTTTCTGTGTGATTGTTTTGGGTCTGGGCAACCAGGAACGAATGAGCAGCCTCTGCCAACACCTGATGGCTATGGACGTTGAATGATTATTTAAGTATATATTGGCCATTTAAGATTCCTCTGTTGAGGGATGGAGAGATGGCTCAGAGGTTAAGAGCACTGATTTTTCTTCCAGAGGTCCTGAGTTCAATTCCCAGCAACCACATGGTGGCTCACAACCATATGTAATGAAATCTGGTGCCCTCTTCTGGCCTACAGGCACACATGCAAACAGAACACTATAAACAAAATAAATAAATACATCTAAAAAAACAAAAAGATTCCTCTGTTGAGAATTCTCTGTTTAAATCTGTATTCCATTTTAAAAATTGGATTATTTGGTTTTTTGATGTCTAGTTTCTTGAGTTTTTTATATATTTTGGAGATCAGCCCTCTGTCAGATGTGGGGTTGGTGACGACCTTTTCACATTCTGTAGGCTGCGGTTGTGTCTTATAGACAGTATCTTTTGTCAAGGCAACTCTTATACAAGAAAGCATTAATTGGGGGCTTGCTTACAGTTTCAGAGGTTTAGTCCATTATCATCCTGGTCGGGAGCACAGTGGCAAACATGGCACCAGAGTAGTAATTGAGAGCTGCAGTCTGATCCACAGGTGGGGGGGGGGTGCGGGGGCTGGGCCTGACTTGGCATTTTGAAACCTCAAAGCCCACCTCCAATGACACACATCTTCCTCCAGCAAGGCCATACCTCCTAATCTTTAAATGCTTTCAGACAGTTCTACTTCCTGGTGACCAAGCATTCAAGTATGAGCCTAAGGGGCCATTCTGATTCAAACCACCTGTGCTGGCTAGTTTTATACCAACCACAGAAGCTAAAGTCACCTGAGAGGAGGGAAAATGCCTCCATAAGATCAGGCTGTACTGAACTCCAGGAATCCAGTCAAAGAGGAGGAGGAAATACATGAACAAGGGAGTTAAAGATCATGATGGAGAAATCTACAGAGACAGCTGAACCAAACTCGTGGAAACTAACGAGCTCTGAACAGATAGCTGTGGAGCCTCCAAGGGTCTGAACCAGGCCCTCCATATGTGGGAGTCAGTTGTGAAGCTTGGGCTACCTGAGGGCCCCTGGCAGTAGGACCAGGATCTATCCCTGGTGCAGGAGTTACCTTGTTAGAGCCCATTCCCTATGAGGGAATGCCATACTCGGCCTTAATACAGAAGGGAGGGGCTTGATCCTGCCCCAAATTAATATGCCAAACTGTGTCGACTCCGCATGGGATCCCTTACCTGTTGAGAGGAGTGAATGGGGGGTGGGCTGCGAGGGAGGCAAGGGGTGCAAAAAGGGGGTGGGAGGGAGAACTTTGGTTAGAATGTAAAATGAGTTAAAAAATAAATAAACGTTTTAAAAAAAGATCAGGCTGTAAGCAAGTCTGTAGAGTATTTTCTTAACTAGTGATTGATAGGGGAGGGCCCAGCCCACTGTGGGTGGTGCCATCCCTGGGCTGGTGGTTCTGGGTTCTATAAGAAAGCAGGCAGAGCAAGCCAAGCAGAGCAAGCTGGTTAGCCGCACTCCTCCATGGCTTCTGCATCAGCTCCTGCCTCCAGGTTCCTGCTCTGTATGAGTTTCTGTCCTGACCTCCTTCAATGATAAAGAGCGATATGGAAGTGTAAGCCAAATAAACCCTTTCCTCCCCAAGTTGTTTTTTGTCATGGTGTTTTATTGCAGCAATAGAAACCCAAACTAAGACACCAACCACCACGCCCACTGAACCTCAGCATCTCATTAGGCCCATGCTCAGCATTTTGTGTGGGTTCTGGAGATCAAACTCAGTTCCCAACCACCAGTCAACTGAGCCATCTCCCTAGCCCTGAGCAGCGGGTCTTCAGCATTCTAATTCAATAGGAAGCCAGAATAGCATGGAGGGAGGCGTGGCTAAGAGCTGGCCCCAGTCTGTTAAGGAAAGAGAGGGTCTGTCTCTCTGAGGAGGGGCCTCACTTGGTCTCCCCAGGGCAATAGAGACAGAAACCCCAGAACAGGACCTCAGTTTCTCAGCCAGGTGGTGTTCCCTGCGGTCATTCTTTCTCAGGCTTGTCACCCCAGCTTGGTTCTCTTCAGGTAAGGAGACCTGGTCACTGCACAACAATCTCCAGCCTGCAGAGGGGGCTCTGTAGGAAGACCACAAGGCTGGAGCAGAATGGACTGGCTGGTCTGTGTCCCCGAGGACATACTCAGTTGACCTCCATCACCTGCCTCAGTGAACTTTGGGATGGTCCAGTTAGGGTCACTGACAGGTGTCTCTGCACAGATGGTCTCTAAACTGAGGTTAGAACCCCAGCCTTCCCGATATGTAGTGCAGAGAAGTGGGTGTAGAGCCAATCACTTAAAACAAATCTATGGGCTGGTAAGATGGCTCAGTGGGTAAAGGTGCTTGTCACTAAGCAGACTAGCTGAGTTGAGTCCCTGGGATCCACGTGGTGGAAGGAAAGACAACAGCTACAAGTTGTCTTTGTTATGGAATGTGTGACTGTGGGAAAAGAACACAGACTCAATCCAGTTATCATTGAAAGTTTATGGATTAGTTGCTAGCAGGACAAACAGTCTTTGAGCCAGATTTGAGACTGAGACTGCCGTGAGGAGGAGGCCGAGGGAAGGACTCACATAGGGGAAACAGCAAGAAGTCCTTCAACACCCATGCAAACAAGCAAAAACCGGTCTGTTCTGCCAAGGTAAGTGGTTAAGACAACTCAAAACAATCTCTGGGTGTCCAAGCCCTGCTTTGGCGGGTGGGGTGTGGGGTGTGGGCGGTGTTTGGGTCGCAAAGAGGATAAGAGTCCGGGGAGGGAAGGAAGGAGACAGACATGATCTGAGGTGAATTGGTGAAATTCCTTTTTATTTATTGAAAAGGGAATAGCCACAGCCAAGATTGAAAGTAGACTCAGACTGTCTAGTTTCTTGAGTTCTTTGTATATTTTGGAGATCAGACCTTTGTCTGATGTGGGGTTAGTGAAGATCTTCTCCCATACAGTAGGATGCCTTTTTGTCTTAATGACAGTGTCCTTTGCTTTACAGAGGCTTCTCAGTCCGGGATGGAGGGGGGAGGGCCTTGGGCTTCCCACAGGGCAGGGTACCCTGCCCCCTCTTAGGGAAGCAGGGGGAGGGAGGAGGGTTAGTGGGGGAGCGGGAGGGGACTGGGAGAAGGGGAGGAAGTGTTATTTTTTTTGAATGAAAAATGAAAGAATATAAAAAATAAAAAGATTAATATAAAAAAATTAGACTCAGTGATTCAGGGACATGATCAAGTGGCTATTAACTTCTAGCATTTTTCCTGAGGCAGAAGTCATAAGTTCAGCAAGTATCTAAATGCCTATTGTTCTCAAAGGTTCAGTAACTCTCCCAGGCACCCTCTGCTGTCTATAGAAGGACTGACGTTCCTCCTGCTCCAGCTGAGGAGAATGACTGCTTTAGCAAGCAGGGACTTCCCGCAAGCCCCTGAGGTAATGGAGGCTCGGGATCCAAATGCCTGACCTTGGGAAAAGGACTTCCTAGGGGACTAGAAACTCCATTCCAATTTAAGAACAGTTTTCATTCCTCAAGGGGCATGATTCATTGTTTGCACGGAGCTGGTCCCTAGTTGCATTCCCTTGTGTCTAAGGTTTACAGAGTGATGCTCCTGAAAGGGAAGGTCCTGAAAGGGAAGGTCCTGAAAGGCCTTACTCTTTTCCCACTGTACGTTCAGATTTCTCTGTACTTATTAACTGAACTCTTGCCCTTAATGGCCTCAGGTTCTGGATCTGGATTGAAAGCATTTCACCCTTGGGGTCTGGTGTGTCTAGTAAATCTCTAACTTTCCTGTTCTTGGTGTAATTAGGAGGGCACATTAGGATTCCTGGTTCCTCGGTGGGGGGGATTTTTTCCCAAAGAATTATTTTGTTTAAAGAGGCTGCTGTTTAATACATTTTCACCCTTCAAAGCCCACACAAAATTTCCCAAAGGAAAAGGCATAAAGGAACTCTCATAACACATAGTGAGAATCATTAAAAATGAAAGTAATAAGGTGCTGGAGAATAGTGGCCTGTAATGTCGACATGCTGGAACTTTGTCCAGCAGCAATGCTTGTCATGTGGTCATGCCACTTGGGTATCTGCACAGCAAGTTACAGAAGCAAAAAAAAAAAAAGCAGTAGTCATATCATAACTAGCATATATATATGCTATATATATACACATATATACATATTTACATGGGGGCCACTGAGTCGGGGTTACTGGGCACTTATCTTCTAGGGACTGGAGTCAGAGACAAATGGTTGGGGGTACTAAGAAGCTCGGCATAAAATGGAGCTTCTTTAGCCATCACACTCTCTGACCTTCACACACTTGCTATTGCACACACCCACAATACATAAATGTTAAAATATTTAAGAAATGTTTTATCAGAGTATATTAATAATACATAAAGATGTGTTTCATTATGACATTTTCATACATGTATATAAAGTTTTGATCATATTCATACCTCGGTACCCGCTTTCCCCCTCTGCCTCCCACTTGTCCCCATTCCTTTTCAAGCTGGTTCTTCCTCTTGCCTTTGTGTGTGTGAAGCAACGAGCTTCACTCTTGCAGGAGCATGGGTGAGGGGTTACTTAAAGAGCATGGACATATTACTAGTGGTCTCTCCTCTTAGAGACTGTTAACTGCCTCTGTGGATTTTTCAAAACTGTTGTTGAAGATTTGTGTTATGTTTCATTATGTGTGTGTGCAAACACAAATGTCTGTGTGTTTGTGCATGTGAGTGTAGTGACAGTGTGGGCCAGAAGAGCGCACCAGACCTCCTGGAGCTGTGAGCTGTCAGATGTGGGTACTGGGAACTGAATTCTGGTCCTCTGCAAGAACGGCACACAGTCTTTAAAGCTTTAAATCTCTCCAGCTTTAAAACTCAACCAACCAACCAGCCAATGACTCACTCAATTATTGTGTGTGTGCACACACATACCTGCCATGGTGCATGTGTGGAGGTTAGAAGACAACTCACTGCCTTCTGTCATGTGGGTTCCAGGTATAGAACTCTCAACAGCAAGTGTCTTAACCTGTGAACCGTCTTGCCAACTCCTGGAAGCTCTTGAATAAAGCTGTCTCTTGCTCTGAAGCAGGATCTTTTTTCTTCTCCTCTCCTCTCCTCTCCTCTCCTCTCCTCTC
>PVIU01011086.1:0-66555 GCA_004026605.1 Ondatra zibethicus
CCCTCCCTCCCTCTCTCCCTCTTTCCCTCTTCTTCTCCTCTTTTTTTCCCCTACCTACTCTTTCCTTTTTTAAAACAGAGTTTTACTTTGTAGCCCAGTTGGACCTTGAACTCCATCCACCCTCTGAGTCTTGTACCACAATACCTGGTCTGGGTGTGGTGTATCCCATGAGTGTACATATTTCTATCACCCATTTTAGCTGTCTCCTCAAGAGTGCTCATTCGGGAGATTTATCTGCCCATCTCTCCTTCTAGGCTTGGAATGACCCTTAGGTATTAGCTGCCCTTACTTTTGGGGTTCTCATCTTGGGTGTGAACCTTCACCTGTGCCTACACAGGACTTTTCTTATAGCTGTTTCTGGAGAGGAGGTGCTGGGGCCTTTTCCTAGGATCACATTTCATCATGTCTACCACATCGCTTGAGGTTGCAGAGGTGTTGGGAATCACTGGTTTGTCCTCAGAACCTCATCATCTAGCAGAAGAGATTCAGAAGGGAAAGGACTTATCAAAGATCACACGATAGACTCCAGTGGGTCTAATCTGGGGCCCTTTCCGTGTGTGTGGATGACGCG
Organism: Ondatra zibethicus; assembly: GCA_004026605.1. Lineage (NCBI taxonomy): Eukaryota > Metazoa > Chordata > Mammalia > Rodentia > Cricetidae > Ondatra > Ondatra zibethicus. The sequence goes on from PVIU01011086.1 coordinate 572, forward strand.
GTACCCACCACACTGTGATCTTGGCTCCTCTAACCCAACTGTTGGTGAGTCCTCCCATGGACCCCGGTGGCCAGCTTCCCTGCAGACAGATCAGCTTCTCTGTCCCCCATACCAGTGCACACAGGCGCTGCCCAGCTTTGTACTTCCCTCCTGTCAGGAGACTGAAGCCAAAGCCTCTAACAAAACTGTCTTCTGAGGGCTCCTTGGCTGTCCTGTTTGTAAAACCCTTCACAGCCAGCCTTGCCTTTCATTTCCTTAATCTTAAATTGCATCAAAAAGAGAGAGATTAGAGGTAAAACCTCAATAAAGGACTGAACAAAAGTCCGCTCCCCCATTGGATTCTCACACCCAGTTTTGCCTTTTCCCCTCCCTCCTGTCTGACAGACCCAGTGTATGAACCTCTTTTCCTTTTTTTTTCTTCAAAACTTAGATTAAAACACTATTTAGAAAAGGCCCACAAGTTTGAAGTCACCTCTGGTTCATACATTAAACATCAAATGTACATTAACTGTGAATTATGGTCATGAAAAGTAAATCCTTTAATGCCGTTTTCTGTGTTCCACTGCTGAAGCTTAGCACTAATGGCCTTTTGCCACTCCATGAAGGATGGGCTGCTTATTTTCCAGCTCTCCCCACCATGGAGGCTCCCTCTCCGGGCAGCTGTAAACAGGCAGCCGTGTGAAAAGACTGCAGGAGGGTTTAAGCTAAGCATATCCACCTACGTGGGGCGAGCCATCTATCCTCAATGGACTGGTGGTGGGAGGGGGTCACACCTTGAGCAGGATCTGATAGTCCCCCTTTCACCTGGGAAGCTCAGTTGATTGCTTGCAGCAGAAGGTCCTGAGGAGCTGCAGTTGTTAGGAAAGGGACTCACTTGTTTCTAGATTGAGCTGTTGATCCGAAGACCTGGACGACAGAGAAGCAAGCTGGCTCAGGTGCCGAGGCCGGCTACTGGGAAACGGTGAACGGGTGGAACGGCCATGGCCAGGCTTTGGTTGGCGACTGAGCTCTGGTACAACACAGGCATCTTTCTCTTTTCCCACTGTGCCAGGATGAGGAGCAGTGAGCAAGGGCGATAAGCATTCAAAACATTCACTCTTCTGAGAAGGACCTTCTCTTTAATGCTTGGGAGCTCCCCTTGGTGGAGCTAAGATGCAAAGGGCACACAGAGGCTTTAGCGCCGATCTGATCTGAAGCCTGGGATGTCTGGAGCACTGGTGTTATGGACAAACCTCAGCAGGTTTGGAGACGAAATTCAGAAAGTTAGAGTGAGTTGCTTCTTCCACTTGGGTTAAGAGACCACAGTAGATAAAGTAGAGCTAATGAGGGCAAAATGATGTAAAAGGCATGGTATTACACTGCAGTGTTTATGCACCTTTAAAGCCGGCGGTAAATTGCACAAGTTATTTAAATACATTCTTTAATATTTATGCTTTGTTGTTTTAATAAAGACTTCTATTTTTAAATAAAAATGCATAATTAAGTGGAACAGAATATTTTCCTCTTTGACGTGCCTAATCATGCCTCTGGGAGACTAAAGTTGTTTGGATGAATAAAGGCCAAACCTACCTTCTCCTGCGTGGCACTCAGTAGGTGCTCCAAAGATGTCCAATGATTAACAGTTATGTGCTTGCCCCTGTGTTATGTTCTGGAATTTCAGTGAGATGAGGGGGACGTGAAAGGGGGAGGAGGTGGGGAGGAGGGAGAGAGAAGCTGTGCTCTAATGGAGCTTATAATATAATAAGGGAGGCAGAGAAGACATTTGTTACAGAGCTGAGTGTAGGCTTCCAAGGGAGATGGGGGAGACATGAGAGCATTGTCTGATGAGAATGTATGATGAAGGGATCTAATCTGGTTAGAAACCTGGGAAGAGAAAGGAAGGCAGGCATTCCTGAGGAGATGATGATTGCATTTAGATCTAAGGACTAGGGAGGAAATTGCTGGAGAGTAAAGGGGTACAGGGGCCAGGCTGAGCATTCCCTGTGAACCAAAGCCAAATGGTAGGCGGAAGTAATGTGCATTTGGATACCTTTGAAGAAGGCAGGTTACTTATCTGGTGACACCGCAAACCATCCCGAGGTTGGGCTGGGGAAGCACACGTAGGAACTGAAATCCAGCCCCATCCCCCGTGTTCAGCTGGAGCCCACAAGACACTGCAGCACTGTGGATGGAAGCTCACCTTTCCCCGGCTGGGTGGTCCAGATGGGCAACGCTATCAAGTCCCTCTAGAGTTCCCTAAGTGTTCATGTGATATTGGAGGTGGAGGATGGAAAGGCAGGGGCTAGGTGAAGGCAAGTCAGACAGGAGCGTTTCCAGACACTTGGGACTGGGAGCCAGTGCTAATGGCTCAGGCCTTATCCCAAGAACAGTGAGAAGCTAATGAACGGCTCTAAGTGCATTTGAGTATGGTGATTGGATTTACGTTTTGAAAAAGATCACCCTGGTTGCAATATGGGAATTGGTTATTGGGGCATTAGAGTAGAAGCAGATACAGTTTGGGAGTAGAACCTGAGTTGGTTTTGGGGCTATTGAGTCTGCTGTATCTTTCCTAATAGAATGTTAAGTAGGCTTGGATAAGCTGGGGATAATAGGTGACTTTATGAATATGTGCACATGTTTATGTGTATGTCTATATGTGTGTGGATGTATGTGCACATGTATGACTGTGAATGTGCAGGCCAGAGATTGACACTGGGTGTTGTCCTCAAATACTCACCTTGTTTTCTGAGGCAAGGTCTCTCACTGAACATGGAGAGCACTGATTTGGCTCAACTGGCTGGCCAGCAGGCCGAGGAATTCTCCTGTTTCTGCCTCCCCAGTTGCTGAGGTCAAAGTCATATGTCTGACTTGTTACGTGGAATGGGGATCCAGACTCAGGCCCTCTTGCCTACATGGCAAGCAGTTCACAGACTGAGCCATCTCTCGCCAGCCCAGCAGTTGGTGTTTAGCTCTACTCTCCAGTCGTTGACCCCAGGATATTGATGGATTTCATCAACAGATAGATAGGGAACTGAAAGGATGTAATGGAGTCCATGCAGGTGCCAAGGCTGACTTTTAAGTGACGGTGTCCTGTGGCCAAATCAGCGCCTAGAAAACCAGAGAAAGCTGACTGGGTGAGCTCAGCATGGATAAACACCTGTGAAGATGGTCACAGTCACAGAAGACAGTGGTGGCACATTGCTTCTCCTGATGCAAGCGGTGGTAGAGCTTCAGACATTTGGATAGGGTCCTGGCCAGGAACCAAGGAAGACATGACATGACTATAGCCTTCAATTTATGTGGATGAGGCTAGATGTGGTAGGTACGTGGGAGTTTCTAGAATGAACAGGGTTTTCAGGCAGGGTGGCAATGCCGAAGAGGACTAGCCTCAGCATGCTCAATAGAGGACATGGGAGCATGGTGGGAAAGGCCAATCCAGTGGGCCTCTGAGAGACTGTGGGCATTAGCCTTGGGCCCACTGACTGCTCAGCTTAAAGAACGAAACCAGCTGTGATGCCTCAGTGACATGTGGGTCTGGAGTTTCTGTACACTCAGCAGGTTTAATGGGGACATAATTGGGAAATGCATGGCTTTGAGTCTGAGGGCTGATACTCATAGATCCTCTAGGACTGTAGACAGGAGAGGTTTCACAGCAGTAAAACCTGGAGCTTTGTTGACTATAAATTAATATATTAGAATGAACACTGTGATACCTCTCAGGTCAGTTACTTGGTGTCTTAGTTGTTCTACAGCTCTGTATGAAGGAGAAGAGGGGAAATTTTTTCCTTCCTTTCTCCCTTCTTCTCTCCCTCCTTCCTTCCCTCCTTTCCTGCCTTTCTATTTTCCTTTCCTTCATCTCTTTCCCTCCCTCTTTCCCTTCCTCCCTTCATCCTTTCCCCTCTCTTTCTTTCTTTACCAAGATAAGATACATTTTATAATAGTAAAGAAAAGTTACGAGGTCATCTAATATTGAGAAGAAAATGCCAAGAAGTGGAGTCTTAATTCACTCAGTCCAACTTCTTATCAATCAGGGCTTAAACTAAGCTTGTTAATGTTGGTAATAATGCTGGCACCTCTTCTAACACATTTGAAAATGAATCAGCAAATTTAATCATCACCATAACCTTGTAGTACCTCTGGGAGTCAGTTGTTATTAACAATACTACGCAGAGAAAGAAACTGACCCACAGCTGAGAGATAGCGTTACCTACCTAAGTAAACAAGAGTCAAATCCAGTCTACCCTAGACTCTCATGCCGAATGTTCTATTGTAATAAAAACCAATAAAAAAATCCTTTGAGTTCTCAAGGGCTGACTTATCTAGATCCTGGATCCTGAAATCCAGAAAACTCAGCTCTTTCTCTGTCTCTGTCTCTGTCTCTGTCTCTGTCTCTCTCTCTCTCTCTCTCTCTCTCTCTCTCTCTCTCTCTCTCTCTCGGAAAAGTTGCAGGCCCTGGCCCTGTGAAGGATAACTGAAGATACAAGATATAGCAGAGATATTTGTCCTGATGTCTAAGAAATGAGCCTCTGAGGGGCTGGGGTACAGTCACGTAGAGGAGGATGGCCTGGCCGTCATAGAGTTCCCGAGGCCACATCTCACAGTACATTTTGGGCACATGCTGGCTTCTAAAATGTATTCCTCACTGTGAGCCTTCCTAGTGCCCCCAAAGTAGGTGTGGTTGAGGTATCTATAATCATCACTCTAGAGGTAAAACATGTTGTGTTTTAGTTTTCTTTGCTTTGTAATTAAATGATAACCTTGGACCCATTGCTCCGCCTCTGTTCTTTCCAGAAATCTCTTTTCAGAGGGGATTCAGACATGAGCTGTTAAGAAAGAAAGAATGAATGACTTGGTGTCATGTTGCACATCAATCGATTTAAGATTCTAGAGCGTAGGTACAGCATAGGATCATTTCTGGCTCAACACCCAGCTCTGTCTTCTCAGTTCTACCAGGCAGATGATGTGATCAGTTTGCTCACTTGAATTTTGGGAAGAAACTGAAATATTTCTGGTCAGGTGTGCTCCTTCAGGTTAGCCTGTTGGGCATACGCTGCTGTGAAGAAACTCTTGTGTACACTGTGAAAATGTATTACTCTCGTTGTGATATTAATGAAGAACTGACTAGCAGGTAAGCAGGCAGGAAGTATAAGTGGAACAACCGAACTAGATGCTGGGATGAAGAAGGGTGGAGTCAGAGGAGCTGCCAGCGGACACAGAGGAAGCAGGACATGTAAAAGAATGAGATAACAAGCCATGAGCCACGTGGAAGAGGGTAGATAAAAATATTGGTTCATTTAAAATGTAAGAGTTAGCTAGTAGCAAGCCTGAGCTATTGGCTGAGCATTTATAATTAATATTAAGTTTCTGAGTGATTATTTGGGAACTGCTGCTGGCACAGTTATAGTCTGCCTACAGGCTGCTGGCATTGCTTAGGTGATGTTTCCTTCCATGCAGCCCAACCTGGCATTTTCTGAACTCATATTTTCTCTATCAAGTTACCCATGGACGACAGCATCTCTAACTCATGTCTTTTCCTGAAGACCTCAGATTTTATTTCCTCAGTCTAGAACAAACAGTCCTGCAGTTGTGACGAGCACACAACATGAACAGGAGATCAGTTCCTAGGAGTCCCTGCTGTGGGGCCAGATCCATTATTGAGAGGGCTTTGCCCTAGCAATAGTTCTTTTTATTTTACATTTGTTCCAAATTCAAATTAACAAATTCAAAATGAACATTGTGTTGAACTTCCAGCTACACCCACCTTAGCCATCTAAAGAAATGCATTTGAAAGAGAGATAAAATCTGCCCTGCAAGCTGCGAGTCATCTGTTGGAACCAAGGGGAAGAATCCCATGCTAGAAAACAGGGTCACCTAGAATATTTTAGGCTAGGAACACTGGGTCGTGCAGGGAACATGGAAGGCTATTGCCCTCCCAAACTCCATTTCTATTTTGCGCTGTGTCTTTTCTCTTTGGATGGACAGACTCATTCAAAGGTTGAAAGAGTCGTTCTGAGCTTTGATACAATTTTCCATGCGGCTGAGGTGTGTGGTGCTCTTGACTTCAAGCCTTTCCTCTAGAGGCTGAGGTGTGGTAGGGGACAGCCAAGCCGATCCCATGGGCTGGGAGGGGATTCATCTGTCCCTTAAATAAACAAAGCAGGAAGCGCTCTGGGGACTGTGGAGCCCAGTGCTCTGCTGGGGTGATGTCCTCACCAGAGGCCGTATCTGTAGCTTCTCCTACGGTCTCCCCTTATTCCTGTCATGCCCCACACCCAGCAATCCAGGGAAAGACACAAAGAGAATTCCTTCTTCCTTCTCATTCTCCAGAGGAAGGCTTTGCATTGTTAAAATCACTACTCGATAACTGAAGAAAGTGAAAACGGAAATGGAGAAAATGCCAACGTGCAGTGCACCTGCCGGCAAACATGAGGTCCTTGTGAGATAAACGATACTAACTACCAGGCAGGGATGCCTAGGTTCAGCCCATGGCCGTTCTTGGGATCTCTCCATTTTTTTCTGGTGTGATAGTACGCAGAGTTTACCAGGTAACTGTCTGATAGTTCATTGTCGCTGCTAGTGGAGAGCTCCAGGGAACAGGGTACCGCAGAATTCCCCCAAGACCTCACTTGGAGGAGCAGATGCTCACGCTTGCTGCAGGCCTTCCTCTTCCTGGGGCCTCCCACTTCTCTGGCAAAGTGTCCAGACTTCTTTAATACAGAACAGAAGTCCAGTGTCATGCTGCTAGTTCGGTTTATTTAGATGCCTCTCTCTTCTGCAGGCATCAGGTATATTATAGACAAGGAAATTGGGTTTCAGAAATAGCACCTGTCGGAGAACGGCAGGCAGCACCCCCCACCCTCGTCAGCACCAAATGGTCTTAATTAACTTTGGACACTTCTGTGCCTCACACTTTATTTCTGAATGTTATTGAAAGTTGTCAGAACTTGTCTCACTTTTTCCCCTTTTATTATTAATGTGTAAATACAATGCCTCGGGAGTGTTACTAAAACACAGAATCTAATCCCAGGAGATTAATTTATAAACGCAGCATAGGGTGAAGTTACATCCTGGTGACTGCAAATTGATGTTGGTAAGAGTCACAAGCACCAGCCTCTTCAAACCCATAGAGACTCAGAAGGCCAAGAGGGCTGATGGGAGAGAGCCAGGACTAGTCAGCTGGGTGCTACCTCCAGGATATAGCACCTTGGGTCCCTCCAGGTGAGGCAGAGGAGACTGAGGTTCCCTTCCTTTCCCCATGAGGCCCCTGCAAGGCTGCCCAGCCATTAACCAAGTGCATGAGTATTTATTGAGCATTTACCCCACATCAATCTATGCCCAGCTCAGTGGGAATCAAAACAAGCGAAGTATACTTACTGCTTGTGATGGTCTTATCCTCACGGAGAGAAGCAGACATACACATCCAGAGCAACTGCTAGTCAAACAAAGCCAGTCCCCAGCAAGTGTGGAAGTGTGGACAGCGGATTTGAAGTGCACAGAGGAGTGTATGCGTGGACTGGAGTGACTAGGTAATTCCAGAGGGGTGGATTTCTGGGGTGGCGTACACTGATCTTAAGCATAAGGTCATAGAGTGAAGGGTGGGCTACCCAGGCTTCATCTAGAAGAGCAGGGAAACTTGGCCTGTGGTCACTGCCATGACCTTTATGTCATCTGGAGAGCTCTGGACAGCAAGGGTCATTCAAAGGCCCAGAAGCTGTGCCATATGTGACATTGAGAGCGCGTTTGTCCAAGGCCTGTAGCTAAGCACCCCTGGCCCAGTGTCATCTGCCTGTGCTCATGAGGCAATGAGCAAAGAGCAGAGCTCTTCAAAGAAAGCAATAAAGTGTCCATTGCCAAAAGGGGTAGGGGGAGGACAGGGTTACTGGTGGCTTGGGTGTTCCCCTGAGCAGGGAGTCCATGATGGGGATGGGGAGAGGAGCAAGGCCTTCCTCTTTGAGATTCTTGATAGCCTGTTTAGTGACCAGGGGCAGGTAATGACTTGTGGTTCATGCTGGAGGGCCAGGGTTTAGCTCCTATGGGTTAAGTATGCCGTGGGTCTCACTTTTTCTACCATTACCTCCCGCCTGCCTGTCCAGCTTCTGTGTTGCTGCAGGACCCCTCCAGGCCTCTCACCTAAGTGGGTTTGGAGCAGCAGAGTGGTGCAGACCCAGCAGAAGTGTCTGAGCTCTTTCCAGGGAGGTCCATGCAGACAGATGAAGAAGGGAGAGATGGTGGCTGGATGTGTGCACTCGAGAGAGAAGAGCAGCGAGGGCAGGGCGTGGCAGACAAAGTGAGAAGGAGATCGACTCGCCTTGGCCTGCCTTTCTCCAGCAAGGCTCCAGAAGAAACGGCAGCCGCTCCAGGGTGCTCTCGTTATGGTGGCTAACTGACGCCCCGACCCGAGGGTCAGCAGGACCAGGCTGACAGATACCAGGCGAGAGCAGGCTGTCAAGGAGGCCAGTGATGAGCAGACCTACCCGGCAGCCCACAGGTGTAGAGGAACAGGCCATCTGCTGCCTTCTTGCTGGTTTTTCTACATGTATGGCTGTTCGCCCTCCCTTGGTGAGTCCTTGGGTACAGGGGCCTCCAGTGGCGCCTTTACACCCATGCTACTCACCTCAGCTGCTGCACCACACTGAGAGCACCCTTTCCGGGCTCGGATGGCCTAATAGACAACTTACTTGGGTCCTCTCAGGGGACTCCAGAGAAGAAGGAGGGACGGGCCTGGAGACGTCTAAAGGGGATGAGGTGAGAAACACTGCCGTGCCACTTTCTAGAAATTCAGAGTCCAAAGAAACCATACCCCAACACTGCACTTTTGCAAAAGGGGCTCTTCTGCCTCAGTTTCCTCCCTGGGAGTTTGAGGGGGGTTGGCGGGGAGGGGACAGGATCTAGCAAGTGGAGGTCAGACTCAGATATCATACATTCACCTTTCTCTTGGGCCGGAGCTCAGGGCTTAGGGATTTAGAAGGCCAGATCACGACCCATCTCTTGCTTTTTTATTTTTTTCTCCCTTCTTGTCAGTCATGTTCCAGCTACCCCGCCCCTCAGCCCCCACCATGCGCAGATACTGCAACCCAAGTCACTGACCAGCGAAGGGCTGACTAGGAGTGCTGGTGGGCACAGCAGGAGGTGAGAAGAGAGAGGGATGAGGGTGCATCTAGTAGGAATTGAATGTGCATGCACCTAGCTAGGACCTATCGTTGGTCCCCTGCTTCCTGCAGAAGCGAGACCCAGAGCTGCTGCCCACTGGCCTGGTAAACAGAGGCCGTGGTCCTGGCACCTCGGCCCTACTAGCTAGGCTGGTGGGAGAACTCAGACAACTGAGCCGATGGAAGAGATGCTCTTTGGAGTTGCTGCCAAAGCCATCTCAGTCCTGCAGCCTCGTGCCTTTCCTTTGGTCTCAGCCCACTTGCCGGAGCTGCCCTTCAGAGGAGGCTCACAGCCTCCTCATGGGGCTATGGCTTAACCCTTAAAAACTGAGTTGTATTTGCAGAGTTTTCTCTGAAGCCGAGGGAACCTCTGGAGTCTCTTGCTCTTGCTGCTGGTTGGCTAGGGAGATCCATGAGGTCATATGGGGCTGGCAGTGGTTCAGCCTCTGGCCTTGGATACATATGCTGGGCCTGGAATTCTGCCAGGAAACAGTGCTCATGGGTTCCAGCCTGTCAGTCCTGCCTTCCCTGGCTAGCCCCATGTGGTTACTGAGCAAGCCTTAACTGGACATTGAGGACACTGACTTTTCCTTCCATGTAGGCAGAATGTTGCACTTGGGTGTCTGTCTAGAGACCCTGGGGCCAGTCTGCAGGAAAAACCCTTCCTTTAATCTGTTCTGAACTGGCCTTGGTCTCACTACTGAGTCACACTACTGGGTCTCTATCCTGGGTTCTTTATTAACCCCTCGATTCCAGAATTGATTGTAGTGCTGACTTCTCCCCTGGGCCTTCCCTACCCCCATTTAGTTTCCTGAGCCCATTCTCTTAGCTTGCCGAAGCTACAGAGGCCACATTCTGTTGTGGACTATTGTCCAGAGCCATGCCCACATTGTCAGTCTGCCTTTGAGGGTTTCTGTTGACTGCTTCCAGTATCATTGCCTCCGTGAGTATTGACTGCATCCTGGATCACACTCACCTCCATTGGCTAGCTCAGTCCCCCTCTGCAGCCTGCCAATCCTCCTATTCCTGCGCCATCTCTATGTTTGCAGAGAAGGAAGAACAGTAAGCATTACTGTCCCTCCCATTTCAGTGCTGTGCTCACGGCTCTCTGAATTTCTAATGCCTTACAAGGGCTGGGACCTTCCCTTTCTCTAGCTCCCATGGATGGGGCTCCTCTTTAGAAACCTGGGAATGATGATGAGTGAGATCTAGGGCAGCCACTTTACTTAATTGGGAGCTTCCCTTGAGTCAGATACTACCCAAGGCCCGGGGAAGAACAAAGATGACCTCTCTGAGCTGGAAAGCCAGTCAGGAGATATGTGAGAAAGTCTGTAACAGAGGCAGCATAAGAGGGAGCCTCCGTGAGCATCTTCAATCTTTCCCGAGTCCACCGGTCTCTCAGTTTTTCTTCTAAGCAGGTAAAACTGTCAGGAGACAATGAATGAAGAGCAGAATGGAGGTGGACACAAGAGAGGCTGGGCTGGGAAGGTTCTAGATCCTCCTGATGTCCATGAATAATGCCTGGCCTGCCACTGTACAGTAACAGCTCTAAGGAGGTGGCTGGAGCACAGCGCTGGGATGTGGTCCAGTCGATACATTACTAAGCACGGGGATGAGGGTCCTTGGCTGGAAAGCTTTGGGGGAGAAATCATGGGATTTTCCTTGGTTATGTATCTTTAGTACACACTACTGTCAAATAGCACTTACGCTGCACAAAGGGTAGGATATGAAATTAATATTTTCAGTGGCTATTTCTGTGCTTGGGTGTCTACCTTTTCTGTTGACAGCTTTCTTTTTTACTTTTGGATGGCTGTTGCGTATTTCTTCTGGAGAAACATCTTTCATGCCCCCCTCAGTTCTCTTTTCCGCGGTCTCCACTAGATGGATTTTAAGACTCAAGAGTAAACCAGCATCATGTTCCAGGTTTTAGACATGTAGATTGGTTATGGTTGAGCATATAAGCCAACTTACCCAATCAACGTATGGCTTAGGACCTGGGTGAGTGAGGGCAGACCAGAGAAGTCCTTCTTCCTCCCTTAGACTCTATTAGGTGGTGAGGAAGCCATCCTGATGGAGCTTCAGAAATGTGTGACCAGGTCTTGTATGACATGGAGCCAGGACTTAAGAAACGTAGCCAAGGAACAATGAAAGGGGAACTTAGTTCTGAGGAGCTTTATATGTCACTTCCAGGTGTCTGTAATCAAGCCTACTGTGCTATTAGTTGATCATACAATGTAGTGAATTCCCTGTCCTTTGGCTCTTTGGTTGAGATGTCTATCATTTGTAACTTGTGTCCCAGAAAGATCTGAGCTGAGATCATACACAAGGCTCCAGGTTCAGTAGGCACAACTAAAGCCTCTTATTTTCATAGTTAGAGATATTGAGACGATAGGATGATGACCTTGGGACAAAGATTTAGGAAGCACAAGCAGGGCCTTAAAGGGTGTCAGCCCTTAAAGGGAACAAAAATATAAAGTGTCAGTCAAGTCAACAAGTTTTAATAAAATGACTATCTCTTTTTCTGTGATTTTGTCTCTCTTCTTCCCCCTCTTCTTCCCTCTATTGGTGTGGCTGTTGGCCTTCTGGAAATAAGGAAAAAGGCAGGATTTTATTGTTAGTAGATATGTAAATTAATGGGCTGGTTAATTTGTGGTTATACTTCAAGTGTATTAGTTATATTTCTATTGCTATGATAAAACACCATGACCAAAGCAACTTAGAGAAGAAGCAGTTTAGTTGGGTTTATGGTTCTTGAGGGATGGAGGTCCATCATAGTGAGGAAGCATGGCAGCCGGTAGGCATGGCGACTGGAGGAGCAAGCAGAGAGTTCCCATCTTAACTGAAAGCAGGAAATACAGAGAGTGAACTTGAAACAGCACAAGTCTTTAATCTCTCAGAATCTTCCCCTGGTGATATTCTTCCTCCAGCAGGGCCATACCTTCTAAGCCTCCCACCAACGGGGACCGAGTATCTAAATGCCCGAAACTATGGTGGGGGGCATCTCACTCAACCACCCCACTAGGTATTTCTGTGACATATTGTTGTAAAAAGCCAGCAGGTCACAGCAGCAGAGCAAAGGGCAATGCGTGGGATGGTGAGATGCTTGGAGTCATCCTGAGACCCAGGCTGCTGAGTCTTACACAGTCTCCGGTTGACACAGAGATTTTTGGTTCAGCTGTAGGCCTGCCCTGTTCATTCCAGAGGATGTCCTGGGCATGGGAGAGTTAATGACCAACCTCTTCCAGAAAAGAAAAAGGCTTCAATAACAAAACCCAATGGCATGGAGGGAAGAGACACAAGTTACCAGCCACAGAAAGCTTAAAAAGGAACCCACCCACAGCTCCCGCTACAAATGCTTTTAGCTGTACGTTAAATCTTCCCTCTAATGGCACCCCTGTTAAACGAGATATGTCACCCGACCTGAGGAGGCTGACTTGAAAGGCAAATAGTTGGAAGTGATTCCACACGTTATTAGTGAGAGCTGTTCTCACATTTCCGGCAAAAATAATGGAGCCGAGGTCTGAAGAGATGACTAATACCTCCCCATTACTGACCTGAGGCCGGGCATTACATTGTCATCCTGGCCACCCGGCTGGCCCTGTGAACATATATTTCTCTGCTTGTCCTATGGGTGCTTCGTGCTAGATGGCTAGGTTCATGTTAACCCAGGCTGCCCGGCTTATTGAAATGAGGAGGCTGTTCTCCCATTGAGGCAGGGCAGGCAGGACAAGGCCAGCCTGAGCAGAAACACTCCACTCTGATGATTGGGGTGGCCCTCTGCCCCCAGGAAGGGCAGCAGCGGACCTGTCCTAGACACATAAGGATGTGCCCTGATCCTGCTTTTATTGCTCACTCATCTCTATCAGCTTTCATGGACATTCTGCAGGCTTCCTGTCAGAAAATTCTCTGGATTTAATCTTAATCTCTCTTGTTAAAACATTAACCCACACCTCTGGTTACACACACACACACACACACACACACACACACACACACACACACACGCACGCACGCGCACACACACACACACACATACTGCACGCACACACACACACACACGCACACACGTTTTTCTTTTTCTTTTTTTCTTTCTTCTTCTTTTTTTTTTTGAGGCAGGGCTTATGTAGCCTTGGCTGGCTTCCAACTGGCTATGTGACTGAGGATGACTTTGAATTCCTGATCCTTCTGCCTCTGCTTCCGGCTAGCATCGCAGGTATGCTCCCAAAAGACTTTAAAGGGAGTACTTAACACGTGTCAGCATTTGTTCAGAGGGTTTTTGTGCCAGTCTTCTTCCGGGTCTTGCTTTCCCTACTGGAAAGGCTTGGGTCAGTGGTGACCTTGGCATTGATATTTCTAATGAACACCTTCCATTCTTCTCTTTCTTGACATCTCAGTAATATTTGACTGTTATTCCTGTTGAAATGCCCTCCTTTTGTCTGCAGTGACGCTCTCTGGACTCCTTCCTTCTGCCTGGAGACATCGCAGGCTCCTTGGTGATTTCTCCCTCTGCAGTCTGACATCTGTATTTTGGGGTTCCCCAGGATGCATCACACATGTTTTGCATATTCTATCGTTCCTCCAGAGGGAGCCTCTCCCACGTGACTGGCTGAAGTAGTGTCCACATGCCGATGCCTTTTTCGTTTGTCTACTCCAGATGTGTCCCTGGCCCCCAGGGCCATATTCACATCCACACATATGACACCTCTTCTTTGAGGTGTTTAGGGTGCCTCCAGCACACCGTTTGCAGACTTGAACCTGCTGTTCTCACATGCAGGCTTGGCCCTCTTCCTCTGTGTCTTTTCTCCAAGTCCTGAAAGGCTACTCTTCTATATATCAGACCCAGGGTTGCCCTTCTTTCCTTTCCTTTTGTTTTAACCAATCAAGTCCCTGTTGATTTTGCTTCCTGGTGATTCCTTCCTTCCTTCTTTTAATGTATTTTATTTATTTTTTAATTTATGTGTGTGTGTGTGTGTGTGTGTGTGTGTGTGTGTGTGTGTGTGTGTGTATGTATGTATGTGACAGGGTTTCTCTGTGTAGCCCTGACTGTCCTGTAACTCACTCTGTAGACCAGGCTGGCCTTGAACCCACAGAGATCTGTCTGCCTCTGCCTCCCGAGTGCTGGGATTAAAGCATGTGCCACCACTGCCTGGCTCTCTTCCTTAGTCTTCAGTCTCTGCCACCATCATAGCTAAAGTGTCATGAACTTCTGGTGACATGACATCCCTTACTGTACACATGACAGTCCCTGAAGATGTTCTCCAAGCCAAAGGAGGCTTTTTGGTGTAACCCACGTCTGGTCACAATGTCTTTCTGAAAGCAAACTGGTTTTCAATGACTCTTAAACTACCAAGGTTCTCTATCATCTGTGGATTCCCTTAACCACATATATAGCCCAGGCTGGCCTCAAGCTCCCTATGTGGTCCAGCTAGCCTCAGGCCCACTGTCCTCCTGTCCCAGACTTCTGAGTACTGGGATGATGGTGCACGTGCCCACACCTGACTTCCTTTGGCCTCTCCTTACATTATTCTCTCCTTGCTTTCTGTACTCCGACGTATGGCTCTCCTTTGGTTCCTTAAGCCACACTCCTAGTCACTGCAGGACTCTTTCATAAGCTTCTGTTTCTGTAACATTGCTCTTCCTGTTCCCTGGGCCAGGCCTTCAGCTCGCCCTCCAGGCAGCAAGTCACCTCGCTTCTTTGCATCCATTTGCTGTGAACACTCAGATCAGGTGAGTCTCCTGGGACACACAGTTGACTTTCTGCAGGTGCTTAGAATGGTGCCTTTTGTTGTCCCTATGCCAGGGATGCCTGTGCCATCTTCTCTGCTACTTTGGGCCCCTTCTTCATTCTATGAGTATGTTTCAGATGGCACCTGCAAAGGTTTCTGAAGCCCTCAGTGCAAATGTCCAGGCTCAGCTGATTGGTGAGGGAAAGCTCAGATGGTCGGAAAGGAAGAAAGACACTTGATCCCAGCTGCTGGGGCATTACTTTGCCCCCCCCCCGCTTCATTCTCTAAATTGCCATGGAGAGTCCATAACGTGGGGGAATGCCTTGGTGTCTCTTCCCCTTGTCTCGCCATTAGACAGATGTGAAGCTTACAAACCACCAGAACAATAGGCCGTGTAAGCATCTTATGTCCCTCTATTTCCCCACCCTGCATCTGCTGGCTCATGAGTTCCTCAAAGGACAGTGGTGGCTGCCAAGTTCTCTTTTATAGCGAATCCCCTACACCTTCCGTAAGGTCTAACCTGATTTATTTTTTCTCTTTAGAGCACTTACCTTCTCGTACATAAATATCAGGCAGTGGGATTGGAGCGCGTGTTTCCCTGACTGGAAGTGGCGACATCTGCGGCAGCAGGTTTATTTTTAAATAAAAATTGGAAAGTTATGGGGCTCCTGAGGGTTTCTGCATTTTTATTTTTCATTCACTGGTCGGGGTGGTGGTGGTGGGGTGGCAAAGGAGAAAAAAGGATAGGAGAAATATAGCTTGTGTTCTTGCTTCCATTTTTCATAACTCCGTGTATTCATCTCCTGCTCCTGCTCCCCTTTCTCTGGCATCTGGCAACCCTGTAAAGAAAGAGGAGGAGTGATTACTTCTAAAAAGGGAGCAGGGGATCTGTTCGAGCCAAGCATTAGGTATACAGCCCCTGAGCAAGTCACATGCATGGTAAAATATTACCTTAATAACAAACTCACGGAGAGCCGTGCGTAAATGGTAACAGCTGCTTTGTGATGACCACGTTATAAACGACTGCGGCCCTGATCGTTAATAATGTATTTGAACAATAACAACTCGATTCAAAGGAAGAAGTACAGCCTTTCAGTTTTTCCTGGCATGCAAATTCACTCTTGCTGTCGTGTGAAGGATGGAGGACCCACGCTGGGTCTTCAAAAGTGCAGAATGAAATCTAAGCAAAACTGGGCATCTGCTGCCCACCCCAGCATCTCTCCTGTGCCCAGGGTCAACCTTTCAACTGTCCTGCAACGTCCAAGCCTTCCCGGTCCCTCTGATAGTGATTTGAAGGTGGAGCCTCAGCAGATCCTGGAAATTTCCCAGAGGTTGGTATTAATTACCAGGAAGTTCAAAGGCTACCTTTCTTTCCCTCTCCCCTTTCATGTGTGTGTGCATGTGTGCACGTGTGTGTGTGTGTCCAGGTCATGGGAGGACATCAAGTGTCCCACTCTGTCATTCTCCATCTTATTACCTTGTGACAGGGTCTCTCACTGATCTGGAGCAAGCCCCTGCGATTCTCCTGCCTCTGTCCCTAATAGTGTTCAGGCTACGTGTGAATGTAACCACAACTGGATTTTTATGTGGGTGCTGGGGATTTGAACTCCCATCCTTGTGCCTGCACAGCAAGTGCTCTCATTTTCTGAACCAGCTCCCCAGCCCCAGGGCTACTTTTCTTTAACTTTTTTGAAGTTAAAGCTCTGCTCCAAGGGGGCAAAGATGGCATTTTGGGAGTCTCCCCAGGCTCACTCCAAACATTTGGTTGCATCTCTTACTATGCCCTCTCTGTTAACCACTCCCAAACTTCTCAGGGTTGCAAGTGCATACTCTTATTTAAGGCCTGTGCTTTTCTGTCTGGGAAACTCCTACTCATCCTTCAGAATCTGGGTCCATTATGCAGAGTTTGTTGTGTCCCGTTAGCCTGCTTTGACTGCAGCGTTTTGCACCGGCCTTAACAGTAGTGTTGCCTATGCCACACACTGTAATGCTCTATTCACATATCGATTTCCTCCCTGGGCCTGGAGCTCCTTAAGGACAATAAGTGTGTGTTAGTATTCTTTTTGTCTCCATTCCCCAGCACGATGCTTAGAAATCATTAAATATTCAATAAGTGTTGAGTGAACAAGTGAAGGGCCACCAATAAACACCTTTCTCATTTCTTACGTTCGATGGTATTGTAGGACCCTGGATCCTGTTGTGAAAGTTCACTTGCGTCCACTGCTATGTACTCTGAAGCCCTGTCGTCTGCAGTTATGCCATCCTAAAGGTGTTCACACTTACAGGGGTCAGTGGGAAGACAACCCATTAGCCCAACCATGTCTGTCTCTTCTAGGTGAGTGTCTGCTGCTGCCTCCCTCCCAGAAGCCAGGACCACCCCCTTCAGCCACTTTGCCCTGTCTGTCTCCATTGCTCCTCCGATCTTACATTGCACTTTATTTCTACATAGAGAAGGCCTGGACAAACCAAAGATGAGCACTTAGGTGAGCTATAGGGCTGCAGGCTCATATCACTCAATTCTTTTGGCGTAGATGTCTCTGCTTCTTCAGGGCGCCCCATCTCAGCGCCCTTGCTCCCAACGCTAAGTCTGCCTTGACTTTGCTTCGCTTCACCGTAGGAAGGCAGAACGCTTTCTCTCTAATCCCCAAGTTCACTCCTCCACCTGAATCCTACTTGGGTCCTTTGCAAAGGGCTTCAGAGCTACCATGAGACCCTCTCTTCTGTGTGGGTGAAGAGTTTGGGGTTAGCGACCTGAATGCAGCCTTGTGATTTGTCTAAAGTTTTACCATCCTTATTGCCTTTGGGAACCACTCTCATCTCTTCCAGCTCTCAGCCTTCATCATCTTTTCTGAGTCTCTGTTTTCCGCATAAGTCCTAATTTTTCTTACAACTCTGACCTCAGAGCACTGCCTTCTCTGTCTGCTCTTTCTGACGCGGCTCTCAGTTAGAATCAGTGATCCAAGGACTCATTTCCCACACTGGCCTCTCTCCTCACAATAAAATGAAACACTTTTTCATTTACTGGGTGGCTGATTTGTTTACTTTATTTACTGATAGCCTTTTGCCTTAAAAAGACAAAAGTTTTAAACCATATGCAAAGATATAAACCATGTAGCAAAAGAGAGTCAACCAAAACTAAATGAAAAAAAGAAAAGTTGTAACAATGGACCACAGAGCCGAGAGGTGTTGGCAGATTCCTGGGTGGGTTAAAAAGTACCAGGGTGTCATGGGGAACTAGCTCTCTGTTAGTAGTGGTCATGGGCTTCATTATGAGTCAACACTAAAAGGCAGATGACATCAGTGAGCAGATCAGGGAGTAGAGAACAAAAATAATTCTAAACCTCTCATGAACATGGTAACTTTTAGTACCAAGAATAAAGAAGTTTCCACCACGACCCTTGAGTGTAGGTTCAATCCCGATGGGCCTCTCTGCACATCCTCCTAATTAGAAAACACGAGCAAATCCAAACCTCTTGGGATGGTGAGAGAATGCTCAAACACGAATGTAGTGACCCTGGAGTTTCCTTTCAAACTTGCTTTTCTGGGCATGGTCATGAAGCCCTGTGGGATGGGGCCCCAAACTCATGGAACTTCTCCTCTTCTGGGTGGCTGCTCTCAGGTCAGAATCCCAAGGCTATCTTCTGATGGACATATCCAAAGATAGATCTATTTCAGAATACATGCACACCAGCTGAAGGTGCCATGCCCCTCTCTGCCTTTTCAACAGTATCCTTAGAGAATGGGTGCAGGTATTTCAGGTAGGAAGTGTGGGCCATTGATTGGCAGGGCAAAGCATCATTGCTGAGTGTCTCACGAATGGCCCAAACACAGGATTATAGGGTCTAAAGTGATAGCAATCACTTCTGGCAGCTGTATCAAGAGAAGGTGGTGAGACTGTTAGAGCTGAGTAAGGATGGACTCAGGAAAAGCCGGGGACGGGGCACTTTCATCCAGAGGAAATAGACTGTGCAAAACTCAGGCATGGAAAAGCAATTCTTGTTCAAAAAAAAAAAAAAGCAAATAGATCAGATCGTTTGGAGCATAGTCTGTGTCAAGGAAATCGTCGGAGATAAGGCCAGAAAGGTAGGTTGGGGACAAATTATGGAAGGCTTTGAATACCAGACTGATGAGAGTGAGCTATGTTCAGTAGGCAATGGGGAGCCATTGAAGACTTTAGAACCCCAGAATGATGCGATCAAAGGAGTCCTTGAGGAAGATTAACTTGCTTGTGGTGTGTAGACTGGATTAGAGAATAGGAAGATAGCACAAGTTCAGCACATAAAGGACACCTTATAAACGCTCGTTGAATAAAATGTTTGAACAGAGTGAAGGAGAGGCCATTTCAAGAGTCTACTCACCAGAGGAAAAGGTCTTAAGGCAGTGACAAGGAGGAACAAAGAGTAGGAGATGAATGCTTGTGACCAACAGAGAACACTAGAGCAGAGGACCTGCTGGGCAGATGAAACAGCAAAAGCCGTTATTTACTCTGAAGGAAGAGCTGAGCTAGAAGGAAGTTGTGGGCCCTTTTCTATAAGAATTGGGTCAGAGGAGGTCAAAGGCATGGCCAACATTCATGAGGTGGTTTGCCAAGTGCGTGGAGTATGGTTGGACATCGGTAGTTTTGACATGACCCCCAGTGTGTCACCTACCTCTTCCTTCCTTTCTTTAGAGAATTGCTTCTCTGTCGTGTCAATTGTGTGATTCTAAGAAGCTGTCAATCATCTCTTATAGCAGCAGTGTTCAGTCCCTGGTCATAGCAATTGGTCCAAAGATGGTTATGGGATCCTGTCTGATTCATAGTGCTTTTCTGAGATTCCCGAGGGATTGGGGCTAGTGGGTTTGTTTGGGGAAGTTGGGGCTATGCAGGAATTCAGGCTGGAATGGGGTGTGGGATACCATCTATGGTATCTCCAGAAGTGTCTACACTTGTGTGTTGGGTGAAGAGTGATCTGTAGACCTATGGGAGGAGACAGCAGAGCAGAGGAGAGTGCAGACTGAGTTAGGACAGCGCTGGAGTGGGAGGAGGAGGAGAGTTCTGAGAACTGCACACTGAGCTGCAGACAGGCAGAGCACCTGGGCTCAGAACATATAGCAGGACCTGTGGTTGTTTTCTCACAGCTGATTTGGAGGTGTGTGTGTGTGTGTGTGTGCGTGTGTGTGCATGTATATGGTATATGTGTGTGAATGCATATGTGTATGTGTGAGTGTGGTGTGAGTACGTTGTAGTGTATGTACTGTGTGCGTCTGTGTGTGAGTGTGTGGTGCATGTGTGTGTGAGTGTGTGGTGAGCACGAGTGTGTGTGGCGCATGTATGTACCCATGCCCATGCA
The DNA here is from genome assembly GCA_004026605.1 of Ondatra zibethicus. Taxonomy (NCBI): domain Eukaryota; kingdom Metazoa; phylum Chordata; class Mammalia; order Rodentia; family Cricetidae; genus Ondatra; species Ondatra zibethicus. The sequence continues at coordinate 20,756 of PVIU01011086.1, forward strand.
CCTGTGGTTGTTATAGGAAACATTTGAAGACCCTGCTCTATCCCTCTTGGCTTTACCTGTCCCCTTGAGGCAAGGTTTCTCACTGAACCTGACACTAGTTTGGCAACCAGCAAACCCCAGTGCTCCTCCTTCTCTGCTTCCCAAAGTGCTTTGGTTACAGGTACAATAGCCATTTCTGGTTTATTTATGTGAAACTGGGATTTGAACTCAGATCCTCACGCTTACAGGGTGGGTATTGCTATCCACTGAACCAGCTCTCCAGAGCCGGGAGAGAATACCTAAAATGAGAGCTGTGGTTTGGAGAAGCATCCTCCAACGGTCTCCGTGTTTAGCTTGGTCCTCAAGGCGATGATGCTAGAAGGTTGATGTGGTACCAACTGGGAGGTCCCTGAATCACTGGAGGAATATTCTGGGAGGAAATTGTAGGACTCCTGTCTTGTTTGTACTTCCTGGCTCCGGAGAGAAGTGGTTTTGCCATATACACACCACAGCTCTGGTGTGTTGTTTGCCGGAGGTTGAAAACAATTAGTCACCCAACACTGGACTAGAACCTCCAAGATTTTGAGGCAAAATAAACCTTTCCTTTTCATAAGTCAGTTGTCTGAGGTATTTTGTTACGGTAGAAACCTGAACTAAAGCAATGGACAATGTGAGTCTTGTCTCAGCTCCTCTGACTAGGCTTGATATGAGGCTAGGAGTCCTCAATCTGTGTCCCGGCTGGCTTTATCCTGTTGTGACAAACATCATGACCAAACACAACGCAGGAAGAAAGGATTTATTTGACTCCCACTTCCAGGTCACAGTCCATCCTGGAGGACAATCAGAACGTCAACTCAAGGCAGGAACCGGAGGCAGGAGCTGAAGCAGAAACCGTGGAGGGGGGCTGCTCGCCAGCTTGCTCCCCCTGGCTCCCCCAGAGTCACCTGCCCAGATAAGACACCATGCCCAGTGGGCTGGGCCCTCCGGTGTCTGTCATCAATCAAGAAAATGTCCTGCACACTTGCCCACAGAACAGTCTTGTGGAGGCATTTTCTTAATTGAGGTTCCTCTTCCTTTGTGGCCCTAGCTTGTGTCAAGTTGACACAAAACCAACCGAGATAATCCATTTGCACATTTTTTTTGTTTCTTTTTCTTTCTTTCTTTCTTTTCTTCTTTATCTGTCTTAACTCTACCGGTTTTCTGATTGCTGGCTCCCAGGCTAGACCTGCCTATGTACTCCCCCCCTTCCATGGGACAGCAAAGGACATTTAGGAACTAATTGGCCTTTGGTTAAACATCAAAGACCATGAAATTCCATCACTCAACTAAGGGAAGCATGCAGCCCAGAATTTGCTTCCTTGAGGGCAGCTGCCTGCTGTCCTTCTGGCCTGATTCCCTTTATGTCTGTGCCCTGAGTCCAATGCCAGTTTAAACAGCTCATTTTATGTCTGAGAGTTTTGCTGTAGCTATCCCTCGACGTTTATTTGGGCCGTCTAGTTGTAAGTAACAGAAACTCAATTTGAGCTACATTTTGCAAAATAGGGCATGTGTCAGCAGATATTACTGGGAAATCACGCATCTGTTGCATTAGGGACTCGTGTGGGTGTGGGTGCATGTGTGTTGATGAATGTATGCATGTGTCAGTGTTTGTATAAGTATATGTGGGTGAGAGTGTGTTTGTATGTGAGTGTATGTGTTTGTGTGGGGGTGTATGTGAGACTGTGTATGAGAGTTTTTATTGGTATTTGTGTGTGTGAGAGTGTCTATGAGTTTTTGATATGTGAGTGTGTATGTGAGTACATGAGTGTGTATGTGCACATGTGAGTTTGTAGCAGATTGTGTTTGAGTTTGTGAGAGGGAGTGTGTATAACTGTGAACGTACGTACATACATGCATATATGTGTGCACTCGTGTGTGCCTGTGTGTGTGTACAGATGTGTGCCACAGTGGGTAGGTACACATAGGTCAGAGGACAGCCCCTGGAGGTGATTCCTCACCTTCCACCTTATTTGGATGTAGGACCATCTGTTCCTTTCGGGGCAGCCAGGCTGTGGCCCGTGAGTGCAGAGTGATGTCTTTGTCTCCACCGCCCCCTTCCTTGATGGAGCCACTGGTATGGTAGACCCTTGGGCTACTGCATTCAGCTCCCCACATGGTCACGGGATCCCAGACTGAGTCATCTGGCTTGAGCAGCAAGTGCTTTCACCGCTGAGCCATTTTCAGCTGACCATCGGGTTCCTTTGTACCCATGTGCACAGCCTGTATATTTCTGCGGGGATATCAGGCCCTTCCGTGGAGAGACTTTCTCCAGATGACAGGTTCGTGTCTACAGCCTCCCCTAACACCCTCAGATAAGACACATCCCAGCAAAGAGCTCTCATTGTTTCCACACGCTCCCATGACCATCGCTGGACCTACGGCTATGGCCAGGGGCCTGAGGAGCAAGCAACTACAGGCTGAACCTGGCTGTTGCATGCCCTCTGTTGCTACTGGGGATGATTAGCATCTCATTAGAATCCTGTGATTGACATGACGGAGAATCAATACTTCAAAGAAAAGCAGGACAGTGTAGGTGGCTGTGGTGGGGGCGAATTCAGAACCATATATATGTAGGCACGCTCCTTTGGCATGGCAAACCTTCTCTTTGGCAGCCCAGGGAGACGTTATACGTAGCTGTCACTCATACTCTCCAAATTAGTGGGCTGGCAGATGAAGTGGAAGCTGAGCTCTGAGGTTTTCCTCTCCTCCTCTCTGGCTTCACTTTGTGACAGCCATCACTCCCTTGTGCAGGTGGCTCCTGATCTCCAGAGGCCCCAGGCTGGGGTGGCAGGGGAGGCTTAGATCAGGCCAGTGATGTGCTGGCTGAGGTGTGTGGGAAGAGAGGCAGAACCAGGCAGGCTGCTGAGCCATGTGAGATGAAGGAGTGCAGAGGCAGGAGCCCGAGGGCAGGTTGCCCACTTGCTGCCTGAGTGTGGCGGGAGGACTTGGTGCTTTCTATGGGCCTTCCTTGACTTGCTCTGTGACCCTAGGCTACACGCTTAATTGCTCAGGGCCTCTTCCCTTCACTTTCTCATCTGGCAAGCAGGTGTAATGAGATGGCTGAGCTAGCCGAAACCATGCCTTCCGAAGGGAGATGCTAATTTGAAACTTGGTGCTACGTAGATGGCTCCCAGTCTATCGGGTATCCCAGGAGCCTCTAGCTTGAGTCCCAAAGTCCCTTGGGTAGAAAACAGGACTCCTTAGATCCTGATTTAGAATTTTGTGATTTTTCACCTCCAGAACCAAGCCACTCTTACAGCTGGGCTGGAAAATGAATGACTCTTTGCCCACTGATAATTGTAAGTGGGTATGCGGTTTCCAAGAGGCTTACAAACAGTGGCTCTAAAGCTGGGATTTATCATACAACAGGGGTTATAGGGAAGTACAGGAGTTTTAAAGTTAACAAGTTTAAACGTGTGTGTGTGTGTGTGTGTGCTCGCATGCGCGCGTGCATGAATGAAGATTCCTGAAGAGTCCAGAAGGGGGCACTAGATCCCCTGGTGCTGGAGTTAGAAGCATTTGTGAGTGCCTGGCCTGAGCACCGAGGACTGAACTCGGGTCCTCCATGAGAGCATTGGGAACTCTAAACTCCTGAACCGTCTCTCCTGCCCCAGTTGGTGGGTTCTTATAACCCACATTCCATCTAGACTCTTCTTACCTGGTTCAGTATGAGAAGGTACCATGTGGTGCATGTATGCAGCAACCAGATTGCATGTCAGGGGCTCCACAAGGTCAGTGGGCCAAGCAGAAGACCACAGCTCCACAGCACATCCCTGTCAAGCTCCAGGTCCTAGTTATCCACCTCGAGTGTTTTACCGATCGCCATGAGTGGCTGAAAACAAATGCTGAAGAATGAATGAAGACGTTTAGTGAGGAGGTTTGCAACCCTCAGCTAATGGAATTCAGGTAACATAAGAGAATAGGACACTGGGTTCTTCACGTATGTATAATTAGAATGGCTTAATTTTTTTTAGTAAGCTTTGCACACTGGGAGTCTAGGTCTGGTGGTCTGAAATCACCCAACAAACCAATCTAATTCCCTGGGTAAATGTGGACTGTCAAACCTCTACCCCCTCCTCCTCCTTCTCCTTTATCTCCCTCTTCATTGTGATTTATTTACTTATATTTTATGTGTATGACTATTTTGCTTGCATGTGTGTATGTGCACCATGTGCATGCAATTCCCATTAGGGCCAGAAGAGGGCGATAGAGTCACTGAACTGGAGTTACAGTTGTGAAACATCACCTATGTTCTGGAAACAAAACTTTGGCTCTCTGTAGGAACAGCAAATGCTCTTAACTGCTGAGACATCTATCTCTCCACGTCCAGAGTCCAGCCTTTTTATCATTATAGTTTAGGTCTTCCATGACCCATTGTTTTCCACATCGTTTTAATTATAGGCTACTATGGATTCCTGACACATGGTCCCCAGAACCCCATCTATTAGCTTATGGATTCACTTCTGTGAAGAAAGTGATTCTTTCTTTCCCCCATTTCCTTCCAAAATTCCTCTGGACTTCAAACTCCTCCTGGGTCCTCCTCCAGGATTTTGCCATAGAGCCAGGGTTTCCTGGGTGGTGAGCAGGAAGGCCTGTTGGAGAAAGAAGGCGTACAGAGTGCATTTGCAGAGCATGCTCCTGCACTGTGTTACCTTCCCATGCAATGTGCTACTGTATCTAGGCAAGGTGGGGCTAAGAATAAGATTCAGAGAAGCAGGGAGCAGGGAAATTGGAAGTTACATGGCAGGAAGCCTTCTCCTTACCCCACAGCCTTCCCCAGAGCTCTATCCCAGAACGTCACGATAGCTCTTGAATCCCACAAGAGGGTAGAGTAGATAGAGCCCCCACCAAACTTTTTAGCACCCCACTTGTCAACAGGGTAGGCTTGACATGTGGGCTTTTTGTCAGAAAGATGATTCATGCTGGGTAGGGGCATGGGTGAGTGAGAGTCAAGAGACTCATCCAATCCCAAGGCCTCCCAATTCTCCATGTACTTTCCTTGCATTAGGGGAGGAGGAGGGATGGGGAGCAGTGAGCACAAAGCCTTCTCATCCTCATCCCTGGATCTGTCAGCCTGACCAGAACAGGCATTCATTCTCAGAATAAATAATCAACTAAAAAAAAGTACCAAATTCATTTTCAAATTGGCTTGTCAGACACACGCTTGCCCAGGACAAGTTTGTTGAATAAAATATATCATGGGGAGCAAGGTGAGCCAGCCTGTCTCATTCCCTTAGGGACATCTGTAAATAAGGGCCATTCTGGAGGCCGGAAGCATAGAATTCCCCAGCATAGATTGAATTCTGGCTTTGTCTTAATGAACGTCAATATTTATTACCAAAGGCGTTGTGCTCCTCGGAGTGATAGAGCATTTCCACATGTCAGCTCTTGCCTGTTGCCTTCCCAGGTACCAAATGCTATGCAATTGCTGCTCATAAAAGGGGCAGACCATGTTGCCAACGAAGCTCACTTCTGGCTACAAATCTTCATCATCAAACACAGTAGGCTTTGCTTCTGGTTTAGACCCGAGTGCCCCTGATGCAGATTTTCTGGATGTCCTGCTATGGCAGGGAGACCCTCAAACACCTTTTGGCTTGGGGAAAGGAGGTGTGGTCTTTCTGGGATGGTGACAGGGGCATCAGATGGCAAGGCTTGGGAAACCTGAATGTGCTGTGGTTACAGCTCCTCCCCTGTGGTCCAAGGCTAGAGAGATCTGGTCATTTGTCATATATTTGAGAATGCTTTGACTTTATCCATTCCAACCAGATTACAATGCCAATGAAGGTCCTGAGGCTCAGAGACAGGAAGCCTTTGTCAAGGTTATAGAGTTCCCAAGCTGATGCCCTTCCCATCTCCTTGAAACTGGGCTAGGAGTTCAGAAGATCTCTCTGAAATGACCTCTGCCTGCAAGACTGGTGGCTCCCAGCTGCCACTGTTTCTGATCTTTTCATAGGTTTGGGTTCTCTTGGACACCAGATCTTTCTTCCTAAAGTCTGTCCATACAAGTTGCTCTCCCCAGTTTAAGCAAACCCATGACCTGTCTGACCTTTCCCAGGAAAGAATCTCTAGAAAGGCAAATCTCCGTCAAGCCAAACCTCCTGGAAACAGCCATTCCAGGTAGACAGTTTGTACACAGAACTGGAGGACTCCAGGAAACAACCCGCGTGTTGGTGCTAGTGCCTGTGCCCTGGGCTGAGCTGAGAGAAGGGCTTGGGAAGAGAGAAGGAAAGGTTGCCATGCCTGATCACGGGCTTCCGGTTCAGCTTCCTTTCTGCCAACTAGCTCAGGACAGAGATGGCCCCGGGGCAGAGGCACAAAATGGGTTTTTGAGAGTGATGTCATATGGTTCTCAGACACCAGATTGCTCTTGCAGAAACTGTCTGGCTGTTGTTCTGGGAGCTCTGCCGAGGAGAATTATAACTTTTGACAATGGACATCTCATCTTGCCCAGATGCGTCCTTTATAGGATCTGCCAGCAAGATTACAGCAGCATCAGGGTGTAATGGGCAGAGGAGTCAATAATTCTGGGGTTATTGATTGTAACCAGACCCATTCTTCTTTTTTAATTTATATTTTATTCACTTTTTCAAGCTGTTTTTTTTTCAGACCTGTCCTGATAAAAGCCCCTGCTAGATCAAATACAGTTGATTACATTTTTAAAAAATGATAGGAGTAATTTGCTGCCTTTAGGAGAGGCAAGAGCAAGGCAGTGAGTGCATTTTGTGTGTGTGTTCACACACACACACAAGTGTGCGTACACGCATGCGCACGGCACACATGCTCATGGGAAGGCACTGAGAAAGTCAGGGGCGGGGCCAGGAATCCCCTGGCTGACCCAGAAGCACAACCTCCTCCTCCTGAGGCTAAGGCTGGAAGGGGACTGACTCATCAGAGATTGGGATCTCCTAAGGTTTTAGTGCCCTGCTGGATCTTCCAGCATCCCAGGGGGATATTCCCACCCCAGGCCTCATTCCATCTAGAAGATCTTTCTGGATAAGACAAATAGAGACACCAAGTGGATCAGGGCAGGTGAAGGCACACAGAACCTGCCCACCATATCCCACATACACACACACACACACACACACACACACACACACACACACACACACACACACACAGAGGCACGCACACACACACGCACTCCAAGGCCCACTTAATCATATACCAACAGAATATACCTTCATTTTGGAATAAATATTTATTTGTATAAGACACAATACACATATTGATTGATAAGTGTTATATTGCTAGGCTCACCCGTATGCTTGTAAGGTCATAAAGAATTGATTACACATTTTTGGTGTCACCAATATTCCTTTTGTCACCAAGCTACTCTGTAGGAAGACATGAGAAATCCGGTGGGCAGCTGCCGGGTTGCCTTTGGTGAGTTCCATGCTGGTTTGATCCTCTCAGTCCTTGTTAGGAATGACCAGGGACATCTCTAGGCATGACTTGTGTACCACATTCAATGTCTAAATCACCCTGTAGCTTCTGCTCCCTTTGTTTCTCTTCCACTCAGTGAGAACCCCCAGACTGAGTTTTCCATTGTCAGGGATCGTGAAGGAGATCAGGGCATACCCAAGCTCAGAGGTGAAGGGAGCTTAGAGAGGACCTCATCTGAATGTCCCATCTAGAAGAAGGAAAAGAATAAAATCACGCACCCCAGGAGCAATAGCTGGGTCAAAGTCAGGAACAGCTAGCTTGGTGCGTTTGCTAGCAAGGCACAGAGAAGTTCTTTCTCTTCTTTTTCCTTGCTGTTCTATGGGCCATGGTCAGGGCTGGCCACCTACCTTTCCACAGACACTGTCCCTTCCTCCCAGACTTCCAGGATGCATCAGAGTAAATTCTGTCTCTTAGTCCTTATTTGGGTATAGATGGATTTGAAAGCATCAGGGGTTTGAAGGAGGCATGAGAGGCAGAAATGGAGCCATCTTTATCCACTGGCTCATCTTGTTTGGGTCTATATCTCCTTCCAGGGGGTCACGTTGTGAGGTCAGATACAGGGAGAAAGCCATTTTGCTTTTCTGGGCACGCAAATATATTTCAAATGAGTTCTGGGTCTGTTTCTCACATTTAGGAAGTAGGGGAGATTTGGGAATGCATCAAGAGGAAGGGAACATTTACTATCTCATGCTAAGGCTTGAAGTTGTATGAGACAGTGGTGCGGGAGAATTGTCTGTATTCTGTCAATCATGTTTTAAATAAACGCTGATTGGCCATTAGCCAGGATGTATAGGTGGAACAACCAGACAGGAAGTAGAGACAGAGCAAGGAGAATAGGAGAATTCTGGGAAGCAGGAAGCTCTCGGCACTCCTGCCTGAACCACCGAAGAAGCAGGATGTGACCTGCCCCACTGAGAAAGGTACTGAGTCATGTGGCTAACATAGATAAGAATAATGGGCTATATAGGTTACAAGAGCTAATAAGAAGCCTGAGCTAATGGGCCAATCAGTTTGTAACTTATGGAGACTCTCTGTGTGATTTTTCTCTGAGACTAAATGGCTGGGGGACCGGGCAGGCCAGAAACCCCAACTAGCAGGCCCCTTCATGGTACAAGACAGACCTTGGCAAGAATCTTAACCATTCCCCTGTAGAGTCCATCCCGCAGGTGCCATGTCCATTAGTCAGTCTCACAGTTTACCTCCTCAATGCAACACTGGCTTTAGTGACCCATCTGGCCTCTCAGCCAGGGGACTGCAGTCTGAGCCCTAGCTGCCTACTCTTGGCAGCTGTGTGACCTGGCCTAATCACCTTCTTAGAACCCTGGCTATTTCCTGCATTAAACAGGCATAATGATAGCATATGCTCTCTGTTCATCAAATATCCACCCTTACAGGCTGTGTAATAGCATGGCATCAATGGGAACATGTCCCATTCACAGAAAAAGACTTTTATTTTTAAAGAAGAATTAAACTATTGTGTAAAAGAATTGAATTTACGGGAACATTGAGAAGACAGTTATGAGAGTTCTCATATGGAGGGCACTCAGCTCCCTCTAGTATTAACGTCTTACATTAGCACGCTACATTTGTTACAATTAATGAGCCAATATTGATAAATTGTTACTATTAAGACCTTCCTTTATTTATTTAGGTTGCCTTATCCTTTTCCCCTTTTATTAAAAATAGATGTTTTTTTTCCTCACATAATATATCCTGATTAGGGTTTCCCCTTCTTCTCCTCCTCCCAGTTCCTCCATACTTTCCCTTCCATTCAAATCCCCTCCCTTTCAGTCTCTCATTAGAAAACTAACGGGCTTCTAATAGATAACAATAAAATGAAACAAAACAGAGTAGGCTAAAACAAAACGAATGTATCAGAACTGGACAAAAATAAAAACAAACAAGCAAGCAATCAAGCAAACAGAAGAAAAAGAGCCCAAGGGAAGACCTAAGAATCAGAGATCCACTGGCTTGCACACTCAGGAATCCCATAAAGACAGTGAACTGGAAGATTTCCTGATTCTCAGCTGGGGTCCTTCATCTTTCTAGCATTCCCTCCAGGACCAGGTCACACTTAAATGTTGAGATCTCCTTAGGTCACTCTGACCTGATGATTCTCCAGTTCTTGCTTTGATGGCCTTCTCTGTTTCAAGGCATATGAGTCCAGCATGCTGTGGAATGACCCCCTTCAGTGTAATTTGTCAGCTGTCATTCTCCCGATAGACTGATAGGAGACAACACCAGCAAGGGGCGATTGGTTGCATCTCAAAGATTGACAGATTCTAAGACTTGCAGGAATTTGTTGATAGTGCCTTCCAGAGTTGTACTTTGTCATTAGGAAAGAATGGTGACCTCTGGTGTGTGTGTGGTCTGTTCATATGTGTGTGATGTGCATGTGGAGTGTGTATGTGTGGTGTGTATATGTAGTGTGTGTGTGGTGTTTACATATGTGTGTATGTGTGTGTGTGGTTGTGTGTGGTGTGTGTGTATGTGTGTGTAGTTTCTGGGCACTGGCTCCTTCTTGGCTCTGAAGTAAGAGTCTTGGGTGTTCTTCCTGAAATGAGTGTCTTCTCTTTCTGTAACCTGGGTCTGACTGCAATGAATTGTTAGTAACATGGTCATGGCCTATGCAAATGAAAGAAAGAGGCTGGGGCAGAGGTGCCCATTGTGGCAGCCCACTACTCTTGATGGCTCAGTAATAAATCATGTTTCTGTGGTTATTAACAAGCTTATCCTTGGTACCCCCATAGGTTGACTTGGCGCGCTATTCATTTCAGACCTATACCAGGCAGCAGTTCATCCAGGGGTTTGGATAGAGTCTAATTGTCCATCTGGCTTCTACTCCTCTGGGTTCTGAGTCAGTTCCTTACCCTCTCTGTATCTCTGTTTTCTGTTGGAGATATATATTGTTATATTAATGCATGCACACACATACACATAATGGATATAAATAGATCTGGTGACTTGGTCCCCTTACTTGTGAAGTCATGTTCCAAGGGATGGTGGAGCAATGTCTTGTTATGAAATAATGATATGTTTTTGTGTGGGACAGGGTGATGGATTGGTATTCACCTCTCCAGAAACTACTGCACAAAGAACGATGTCAAAAATGAAGAGGATGAGGGGACTGACAGGTGGCAGAGCACACCCACACCCCATGGACCCTGGTTTTACCCCTCTGTAGGAGGAGCTGGCTGTTCCTGGTGGCAGAATATGGAGAACAGGCTTCTTAAGTTAGAAAGCATGCTAGCTGTTTGCCACAGATGAGGTTCCTTTTCAATACCAAGGCAAGACTGAGAAAGCCTCCTTCAGCACTCAAGTGTTGGCAGTAATTTCTGTTCCACCAGGTCCCACAGCCATTCAGTCCCAAAGAAACACACAAAAGGTCTACGTTAATCATAAACTGGTTAGTCTATTAGCTCAGGCTTCATACTAACTCTTACATCCTACATTAACCCATAATTCTTGTCTGTGTCAGCCACATGGCTTGGTGCCTTTTATCAGTGAGGCATTCTCATCTTGCTTCCTCTCTGTCTGGGTGACAACTGCAGACTGAGTCTTTCCTCTTCCCAGAATTCTCCTGTTCTTGTCGCCCCAACTCTACTTCCTGTCTGGTTGCCCCACCTATACTTCCTGCCTGGCTACTGGCCAATCAGTGTTTTATTAAAACAATACAAGTGATAGAGTACAAGACCATTGTCCCACAGTACTCCCCCCCTTTTTTTTTCCAAAATGAGAACTCTGAATCTAATCTTCTTTGTTTAGCTTTTTTTCCAGACCATTATCCATAACAACTTGTAACCAATACTCTAAACAAAGATGAATATCTATAATCCATATTTTGGGGGAATGCAGGTGTAGTTTTCCAGGCTACTTCCTGCTGATTGGAGGCACTGATAATCTTATGAGGACCTAAAGATAATTTAGAATTATGATCAAGTTCTGACTAGAGTATTCTGTGAGGCTTGATCATCTCAGTCAGCAGTCTAGATGCTGTACTGAATGCAGTCAGAGGAAACTCCAACAGAGGTCCTCTGAAATGTTAGATCATCTGGACCATCTGCCCCTATCAGAGATTCTTCAGGGGGTCTTCCTTGATCAAACCTGATTTTTCTTAACCCAGGATGAATCCACAGCCTCTCATTTCCTGTGGAAACAAAAACAAAACCTCGTCTCCATAGTAACATATCTTTTGACTTAAATTTTGAAACCAAAGCATTTTCAAAATATATATGTTGTATTAATCCAGCAGCATTTGTAATCAAATGTCTTTTAGCAGCTGCTGTTCCTTCCTCAGCCATCAAACAGTTTAAAGACAACACAATGGCATACAGTATCCAGACTTGCTGTATATTTTCCATCTTTATGTGACTTCATTTTAAACTCTATTTTTATTTTTAATTTTTGTTTTTTTGAGACAGGGTTTCTTTGCTTGTCCTGGAACTCACTCTATAGACCAGGCTGTCCTTGAACTCACAGAGAACTGCCTGTCTTTGCCTCCCCAGTGCTGAGATTAAAGGTATGTTCCACCACACTCACTACTTTCTTTCTTTTTATTTTTGTAAGGACTTTATTCTTTTTCTTTTCTCTTCCAAGACTACATATATTTTTAAACACACCATAAACCATTTAGAGATTTTCTTTGTCTGAATCTATCTTTACTCTATATCTCTCTTTTTCTGACTACTTGAGTCTTTAATTTGCCAAGTGATATGGCTAGAATTAAAGCTGTGGCTTTGACACCTGGACCCACCTCATTCCTTAGCTTTCTGAGAGTCTAGCCTCATGACAGAAATACTGGCAAGAACCATGTTTATTGCCACAACTCATGGAGTTTCAAGGTCCCTGCCACCACCAAAAAGCATGCTGTTGGCTATTCACAAACACATTTAAGTGTTTGGTGGTGGAGCCTCTAAAAAAAGCTGCAAGGTTTTTGCAGTTAATGCTGAGTCAGGAAGTCTCTCTTAAATGAAACATGCTTGCCTCTAGCAAACTGAACTCACCTGAGAAAATGCTGCTACCAAGAAGCCATGCTTAACTCTGTTCTTTTGTGTTTAGAATTATTTCCCAAGCTCTCTCAAGTTTTATGTGGATGTAATTGTCCACATTGGCGCCATTTGTTGCCAGTAGTTTCTATCCCTCCTAGTCCCAAAGCCATTCAGTCCCAAAGAAATACACAGTGGTCTACATTAATCATAAACTGGTTAGCCTATTAGCTCTGGGTTCTTATTAACTTTTACATCCTACATTAATCCATAATTCTTGTCTGTTTCAGCCATGTGACTCAGTACCTTATATTAGCAAAGCATTCTCATCTTGCTTCCTCTCTGTCTGGGTGACAACTGCAGACTGTGTCTTTTCTCTTCCCAGAATTCTCCTGTTCTTGTTGCCCTAACTCTACTTCTTGCCTGGCTGCCCCATCTATACTTCCTGTCTGGCTACTGGCCAATAAGCATTTTATTAAAACAATACAAGTGACAGTACAAGACCATTGTCCCATAGCACTCAAGGAAATTCCCCTGCCATGTCTATCTCCTCTTACACTCAGCAAGAGGTCTCATGAGTGGCTTCCAATTTCCTTCCACATGCAAATTGTTAGAGCATGGAGATTCCTCCACTGGTAACCAACTTGGCCTCACCCCAGTGGTACCTCAGGTATTCAAAGCCCACAGAGGGTGGGAGGCTTTGGTTACTCACAACTCTTCCCTCATCATTCTGAAGGAAGGGATCAGAAAGAAGCTAGCACACCCATGCACTAGGTCATAGAAGTGTGTAGACAAATAAGACTTGCTAATGTGGACATTCTTTGCTTGCCTCCTGACCTGAAACCACCTCCTGCTTGCTCTTGTCAGAGAAATGGGGTGACTGTTGGCTTGCCTTGATGAGTTTGCTAAATCAAGGTACCAAGTCTACTGAGGCCAGGGCATAGGCAGATGAGAAAGGCAAGCAAGTGTGAGAGACCAGAAGAGCATCCAGAGGAGTCTAGACCTTCCTGGTCCCCAGGGCCCCCATGGCTCCAATCCCCAGTCTCACACCCTTAACTGATAGATTCCTTTGAGTATGAGTAGGGCTGGGACCTGCCTCTAGTTGACAGACTGATAATAGTGAAGGGATGTGACAAAGATAATAAGTGATTGATTTGGAGATAATCAAAGGAATATTATCCTTGGCAGTGTTTGGTTTAGTAAAGAGAGATGAAACATCTCCTGAAAGAAGGTCTCCTGCTAGCTTGATGTAGACCAAGTCAAGAAGCCCACATGGCATTGCAGCTACTTCCATGTTCCATGGCCCATGGCATCAAATAACCATGAAGACATGAACCTCACCAACAACTGGGTGAGCATGGAAAAAGATTCTTTTCCTGGTGAGCATCCAGATGAGAATGATTTCAGCCAAAGCCTTGGCTATGGCTCTGAATGAGACACAATTAGAGGACCCAGGTTGAGTCTTGACTCTTGGCCTGTAGGAAGTAGTTGGGTAACAAATGCATTTTTCAATCGCTCAGCTTCTGATATTTTGATAGGCAAGAAAAGACAATGAAACTGCTCCTGAGACAGGGAAGGGCACAGGAATGAGCCGTGGAAAAATGGGTGCCCCTGCACATGAAGCAGTCGTGGTTGTGTGATCTAGGTACAATGGCAAGCGAGAGAATGTCACCCTCCTGTCACACAAGGCACAGGACTCGGTGGAGCTCTCTGTCCTTACCACCGTGGCCTCAAGCCATTCCTATTATTTCTTTTTCTGATTGGATTTTTGAAAGGGAGAGAGAAAGAGTTGATTGGAAATCAGAGACATGCCGCATTAGTGTCTGCGCCTCCGAGGGAGGTTTCATCACTTCTGAGGTGGAGAATCCTTACGTTCCTGGGTTTTCATTTTTCAGTTCTCCCTTCTGCTCCATGAGATGTCTAACCATCACTCCTGCTTGATAAAATAAATTTTAATAAGCTATCTAGAACTGATCGCTCGTCTTTATAACTTAACTGTTTTAATGTATGATGCATTTCCCCACCAGCCTAATTACCTCCAAGGTAGCCCCTGTCACACTGGCCCCATCTTTCTGTTCCTCTGATCTTCCTGTTCTGTTCCTATTGTTAATGATCCTGCAGAGATGTGGGTCATCTGGTCCTAACATTTTACCTGAAAGTTGCCACTGATACCCCTAACACTGGCTCCCAGGAGGAGGATATCTGTCGTCCTAATGACTTTCCTCCTTACCCATGGATTTAGTGTTTCCTAAACCCCTCTCCACTAAACTGAGACCAGAGGGTGACTTTAAGTAAGTTTCCACTTAAGCCTTAAGCATAAGAGAGGTGCGTGGCTTCTCACACTGGCTGGCCCAGTAAAGGACTCTTGGGCCCTTTACTCTTCTAGACTGTGGCATAGCTGTAACCTCTCATGTTTTGCCCATCTGTCTCTCTTGAAGACAGATCAATTGTTTCTGGTCCCCTAATTGATAAAGAGGGTATTTTCTTTTCTCCCCAATTTTCTTTTTGTCCCCAGATTAGCCTTGCTCTAGGTTGATCAATGGTGAAAGTATGTGCTGTACTCAGGGTAGGCCCCACACCACCTACTTGTGTCATAGAACATGGAGGAATCCAGCTGGTCCTCAACTCAAACTTTACCTACGCTGGCCAGAGGACCGGGAGAGTCATCATCAGGTGTCTCCAGTCACAAACACTTTGAGTCACAATGATGACTTGTCTCTAAGATATAGCACAGATGCAGTAGTTGTTGTGGGAGCAACCTCCCCCCCCCACTTTTTAAAACTGGATGTAAGGCTAACTCCATGATATGGAACTCATGTTTGGAAAAAAATAAAAGTGACTCTGAATGGGTAGTGTTAAATAGAAGAATTTAAGATTTGATTGAAGGCTCAACCTTTGGGTGACCACAAAGCTCCAGGTAGATCTTCTTTGCCTTAGATTTGCAACAGAAAGGTGTTTCTGGTGTTTTTTTTTTCCCAAGCAAAGCAGTGGTTCCCATCCCAACCCCAAGTTCCATCTTAGTCTCTAGTGGATCCATCATGACCATAGCTGAGAGAGACTTTCCCTGGAGATTGGAAGATTAAAGTCCAGTCCTCTGTATGCCAAAGACTCATCATACCAGTGTGGGCAGTCACACTTAACTGCACTTAAGCTTTGCTTCTTCTACAAGAAGAGGAATGGCAGCAGGTGAAGTCCATAGCCCCTTCTGTTTCTCGGGCCCTGTGCTTTCCAGGAGTCCATAGACAAGGCATGGGTGGAATGGGGAGCAGGTACGAATGAACCCCACTGCTTTCTTCCGAAGGCTTCACGTGCCAGGTGTGCCACCTGTTCATGGTGTTCTCAGTAGGAATGGCCATGGGCTACTCACTGCAGTGTCTGCGAAGGATGGGACCTCCCTGCTGGGTAGAAACGTTACCTTTTCTTCTATCTTCAGTGCCTCTGAGTAATCACTATTCAGACGGCGCTTATCTGGTT
This sequence comes from Ondatra zibethicus, assembly GCA_004026605.1. Taxonomy (NCBI): domain Eukaryota; kingdom Metazoa; phylum Chordata; class Mammalia; order Rodentia; family Cricetidae; genus Ondatra; species Ondatra zibethicus. The sequence continues at coordinate 36,679 of PVIU01011086.1, forward strand.
CACCACAAAAGGCTCCTGTGGGAGTGTGGGAGCTTTAGCAGCTTGGTGCTAATGTGGACACTAGGCAAGGATCCCATATGCCATTTCTACCCAAGTCACTTCTGTATCTGGCTAGTTTCTTTGCCACATGCTTCATGTGGCATTTGGGTTCTCTCCACTGGTCGTCTGGTCTTTTTGCCTACAGACTTTGTTTCCTGGGTTGTGCTCCTCTTCGCTTCCCTTTTCTTTGCTTTCTGGAGTTCCGTGACTCTTTCGGGCTTGCTGGGCCACTCATCCTTACTCCAAAGCTCTTCCCTACCTGCTCTGTTTCCCTAGCTGATTCTGCTTGCTCTTTTCCACGAAGCCAATGCTCACCTGGGAATACGGCCACCTGTGTTATTGCTAGAGACCGGGGGTTCCAGATTAGCTGGTGTCCCTCTGCCACCTCCTTCCCAGAGGAGGCATCCATTAAACCCCTTGACACATCAGGGTCCACCCGTGCCTTGTAAGTACAGGCTGGCTTGCAATGGTACACGTTCCTGCCTATATTCAGTTGTGTCTGCCCACACATATTATGTGGTGCCCAACACGCCAGTTAGCAGCCACTGAGGGATGATAGATCCCTTTGTATGTTTGACTTAGGTCTGCCAGAACACTGGTGTCAAACAGAGGGGTGTTCACCCCCACACATATGCCTCAGCATCAATCCTGGGTGTTAGCAGAGAAAGGTGACTGAAAGGGAAAAGGTGGTGAGCGTGTTGGGACCTGTTTACCATTGTTCCCACTCACTAGTTACCAGGCTTCTGTAAGGAAGGTGGAAGCTAAAAGCCTCAGCTGGCATCCCTGTCTTGGTTTATAGTGTGTGTATTCCAGCAACTACCAGAAGCCTCCGTCTCTAGCCCCTCCTCTTCCTTCATTCTTCCAATGGCTCATCATGTTCTAAGTATGGTCACTGCCAAACTGTTCTTTTGTTTGTTTGGCTTTTGTTTTGTTTTGTTTTCCGAGACAGGGTTTCTCTGTGTGTAGCTTTGGCTGCCCTGGAACTCACTCTGTAGACCAGGCTGGCCTTGAACTCACAGAGATCCACCTGCCTCTGCCTCCCGAGTGCTGGGATTAAAGGTGTGTGCCACCCCCATCCAGCGCCAAACTCTTCTTGTAGGCTTATAAGAGTAATTACTATTTTACAGCTAAGGAATGAGGCGCAGAGACACAGAACTCTTGCTGAGGCCGCAGAACCAGTGGGAGAGCAAAACTTTCATTGTCTTATGCTCTTTCTCCAGGGTCCATCACATTATTACCCAACAAAGAAGCTCATGCTCTTTGGCTTCTAGTGAAGAAATGGTGCTCTTTATTCAAGGGCCCTGTAGTCTAGCAAGAGGGAAATGCCTTTCAGAGACTCAGAGTGCAGTGGAGGAGTAGCCTGGGTCCAGGAGAGCTCAGGGACAGGATTGGGTCCCTTTAGAGGAAACTTCATGGAGGAGGTGACTTCTGATCTGCAGCTTGAAGGATGGACAGGAGTTGGCTGTTTAGACTAGAAGGGAAAAAGAATTCTGGCACTGGAGAAAAATGGACACTTGGAAAAAAATCCATGGAAATAAGAAGAGTGAACTCATCTGCATGGAGGTGGGGAGTGGGGTGTGTGTGTATGTGTGTGAGGGGACTCTAGAGACTATACAGCTGGTGGCACAAGTGAGGTATCATTGCTTCATCCTAAAACAAGAAAGGGATGCTGGCATTTGAGGAGGAGAGAAAAACAATTGTGGATATTCCCTAATATACAAATTGGCAGAGGTATGGAGAAAATTGTGAGAGACTTTGTGTTTGGTGTGTGTGTGTGTGTGTGTGTGTGTGTGTGTGTGTGTGTATGTGTGAAAGAGAGAGACAGAGAGACAGAATAAATGAATGAATGTGTGTGTGTATAAGTATGTGTGTGTGTATATGTGAGTAGGTGTGGTTGGGTGTTTGAGTGTGAATATATAAATGTGTGTGTGTGTATATGAATACTAAAGCTATGGAAAAATAGTTAAGAGCCTTGTCTAACCAATTAGAGGAAAAGTGACAAGGGCTGAACCCAGGCAGCAGCAGAGGAGATGGAGAAGGGGCAACAGATGTGACAGATAATTGTGTTAGACAATAGAACAGACTCAAAGGCAAATTGGTTGTTGGGGGCGGCAAAGACGGGGGAGGTGTTTGGGGCTATAATGATGAGCTCTCTAGTTAAAGGACTTGGGAGGCTGATGGCACTGTTAACTCAGCTAAGGCATGGGGAGAGAACAATGGGCAGTTTGGGGCGCGCTGGAGAACGCATGGTTGCTGGGGATGGAGGCAGCTGCTTTCTGAAGCTGCTAACAGGGAGGAAGGACGCTCCAGGAGCAGTGACCAGAAGAGAAAGAGGGTATCCTGGGACAGGGTCAAGACCCATGCTGGTACTCCCAGTCGGGGAGTTAAGGCTTGGGCTGGAGCAGTCCCAGGTCCATCTATGGGGCTGGCCCTCATTCCCAGTGTCACGTTGACACCCCTCTCTGCTTGTCATGAGTCAGGCGCTGACAGCCTCGATGGTGCTGGCGATTTATCAGTGAGTGGAAAAAGATAATTGACCATCATCTCGCCTCACCTCACCTCGCCTTGGCTGATGGAGAGAAATTTAGCTGCTTCATTCCACTATAATTTCATATAATTCTCCATCTTTTTCTCTCACAATTTTACATGGAAGTTTACAAAAGTGATAGATGATTTGCTATCAGATATTAAAAATAGAAGCTAGAAATCACCGGACAGTTTAACAACCTTTAAAATATACTGGTCTCTCTGACTGGACATCCAGAGCTGCCGTAGAGGCCCAGAAGGTCAGGCTTTAATGAACTGATAGGAATTAGTGAGGTGGAGTATGAGTGATCAATGCTCAGAGCTGGCTCCACAGTCCACTGACCTTGGGGGGACAGAGATGCTATTATTTATAATACCCCTCTGGGAACGTTCAGGGGACTGTCTGAAGTCACCAAGGAGGATAGCGGGTTGGCCTGAAACGGGGTGCCTAGGTCCTCGCTTACAGCAGGATGAGGCTGTTTCATCTTAGCTCGGGCCTTGCTTTTACTCTCGTGGTACTCAGGTTAGCTCTGAGGCTTCGCCCTGTATGTGTGCGTTTGCACGCATGTACCTGTTTGTATGTTTGTACCTACGTGAGCATGCATGTGAAAGCCAGAGGCTGACATTAGGTGTCTACCTCGACTGCTGTTCACCTGACTTTTTGAGGCAGGATCTCTCACAAGACCTGGAACTCTCTGATTTAGCTGGGCTGTCTGCCCACTGAACTCCAGGGATCCTCTGCTTCTGGGCACTGGGATTATGGGCACTTGTTGAGTCAATTTTTATAGGTAGTGCTGGGGATCTAAACTGAAATCCTCACACTCGTGTGGTAATCACTCTATGCACTGAGCTATCTCTCTGGCTCTTTTAAATCAGACACGCCTAACCTACAGCCCCAGGGCACTGTCACCTTATATGGCCAGAGAAGTCACCATTTTCGGTCCCTGACTTGCTTTCTTGCCTCTTTGTTTGTAGTGAAAAATAATTCCATAACCTCCTTAGTGTATAAGCCTCCCAGCTGGCCCATGTGCCAGGACAGGAGGAGGGCCAGGACTTAGCTCCTGATGTCACCTGCTCTGAACATGCACTGTACATGTGCTTTAGATGTGTGCTTTTCCTCAGCTTTTGAGGTTCACCTACGGACAAAAAATGCGAAGTTCAGAAATTGCGCTAAGTAGCTGTGAAAAGATTCTCAGAGATACTTGCTCCTCAGAGTTCATGTCCTTGGTCCTTGTATACCTGCCATCTTTGGAGGATGGGCAGGGTGCTGTCATTGGTTTCTAATGTGCAGAATATGGCAATTAATGGGCATCACATCCAGGATTAGGTTATAAAATGACGGCCATTTTCATCCTTCTCCTTACTGCTTCATGCTCATTTCCATGCTGCTGCCCTGATGTAAGCTGCCCAGCAGAAAGGTCTAGATGGCAAGGGACTGAGGGAGGCATCCAGCCAGCAGTGCGGCTGCCATGAATGATGACCCCAGCCCCATGACAAACCTCAGCTGAGTCTTGAGTGAGACTGTGGTTCAAACTGTCACCCCGGTTGCTACCTGTGACACCTTGAGAGATCCAGCTAAGACACACCTGGATCCATGCCTTACAGAAGCTGTAAGACAGAACATGCATACTGTTCAACAATACCACGTTTTTGTTGTATTTTGCTATTCAGCAATAGATGAGTAATCTAGGATGGCTAAACAAATTATACAAATTAGCAATTATATTGTCACCCAGATTCAAGATTGGGACTGCTTGATTTTAAAGTATCATGATATTTATAATGATGTTTAAAAAAAAAAAGCCTAAGGTCTGGAGTGATGGTTCAGTGGGAAAGAGGGCTAACTCCACAGCATGAAGACTCAAGTTTGAACCCCCAGCATCAAGGCCAGGCATGGCTGTGAGTGCTTGTGACCATGGTGTCAGGGGCAGGTGGATCCCAGGATCTTTGTCCAGCTTGCTGAACCACTGAGCTTCCGGTTCATTAGGAGACTCTGTCTTAAGGAGATAAGGAAGGGAGTGATAGTGGGGGAAGACATCCATTGTCCTCTTCTTGCTCAGGTGTGTGCAACATGCATGCACACACACACACGTGCGTGTGTGCACATGTGCTCAAAGACTGGCATGCACCTGTAACTCCAATAGAGATGCATGCTCAATGGTTGGCATTCTGGGAGGCACAGAGAGCCAAGTTCTCAGAGGTTACGTGGTCTTCATACCACTGGTGTGCCTTCTGACACAGTTGTAGTGTGGAGGATGCTGACTTCTCCCCCACAAAGCTCTCTCCCATTAGATGGATGGCTTTGGAGCATCTGCCCAGAAGTAGTCCAGTTGATTTAAGGATCTTTGCTTTTAATTTTTGGTGCCTTTCAGAGGAAAGAGAAAAATAAGGTTCGTTTCCTGAAGTGTAATTGTTTCAGGCAGTTATTTATTAATGAAAAGGAACAACATGTCAACAAGGCCCGGGCTCACTGTACAGTTAATGGTAGCTGAGGCACAGGCTATAAGAAAGGTAAATCTGTTGTCACTCTGTATTTGTCCAGTTCTGTGGTCACCTATTAATTACCTGCATGCTGGGATCTGGCGGGGGACAGTCTGCTCTTCTTCCTCACCGAAGGTCACTGAGCTCTGGGGGACATGAGAAGCAACTTCTCTGACATAGGCCTTCTAGAGGAGTTTCTGGACCTGGGAATGAAGGTCCCAGGATGAAGAGAGAAAGAGACAGGGCTCTTTTTTGTTGAAGATGTGGGGTATACAGCTGTGACCTCCATCTCTCTGAAACAGGATAGTTTATAGTTCATACTATCCACAAAGTTCATAGAAGCATTAAGTGTGATAATGTGCTTAGAAACTTAGCCAATATAAAGCACTCCGCAGTCTCTCTCTCTCTCTCTCTCTCTCTCTCTCTCTCTCTTTCTCTCTCTCTCTCTCTCTGTGTGTGTGTGTGTGTGTGTGTGTGTGTGTGTGCGTGCATGCCTGTGTGCTCCTGTGAGTTTGGTCAGCTGGGGTCAGGCTCAGGGAAGAGTTCAGGCAATAATACAGACTATCTAATGAACACTTGACCAGAAACTGCAAGACGATTGTCAGAGGTTCTGTCAACTGCAGTGGATAGAATTCCTGCTCTATGGCAGCTGCAGTCTACAAAGATGCTCACAAGTCCTTGACTGGGATGGCCCCACAGCTCTGTCATGACAAAGGAGTCAGCATGCTGCTATTCTTTGAGTGTGGACTTTTGATCTCATGCACCCCATTGCACTATACCCAAGTACATCATTAGCTGCCTTCCATTTTATTGTGGAAGGCAATTATTACCCAGAAGCCCCTGAGCAGAATTACAACAGCTGTTCAGAACTGGTTATAGGGATACTCTTCTTGGGTAGAGTAAGTATCTTCCTTTTGTTTGTTTTTTTCCATTATCAATAGCACGAAGAAAGCAGGAAAGTCTACAAAAAGAGCACATGGATGTTAGAATAGAAAGGAAACTTGGAGATAACCTGAATTAACCCCATAGAAAGACGTGCATAGTCTAGAGGCTTCTACCTGAATTCGCAGAGTATATAGGTAGCATGCACACAGTACACAGTATTTAGGAGGAGACTTCAAATAGAATATTGGCATATTTAACATGGGTTAAAAGACATTTGTACCAAAGACATCTCTGTTTAGTATCTGCAAGTGTATCTGTTATTTCTTCCTATGTAGCTGCATGCTTTCCCCTTTCCTTTTTGTCCCTTTTTTTTGGAAGATAAAAGTACATTAAGTTGCAGAAAGAATGGGATAAATATTGGTCTCTTAGTGTTGCTTATAGATTTAGGGTGATCAAATTTAGAAAACCCATACATTTCTTCACTCCATAGTCATGTAATATTAGCTTAATGTGAAGGAGCTAAAGGGGGAAAGGCTATGGAGTTAATTCAGAAACTCCTGTGGATGTTTGGTAAGTGTTCAGGCCTTGCCCAGTCCAAAGTTAGGTCCTATGGGAGGCAGGAAATGAATACATCCCACCTCAACCCAACTTGACCGAACAAACATAAACTGTGTGAATGTTCCTGCCATGATGAATATACAAATATCCATAAATGCTGCTTTCTCTCCAAGCGCTCACAGATGATCTGGGTATTGAGTGTTAAAGGCAAGGTCTCCACAGGGATGCTACTGAAAGGTTGTGGGATTTATAGGAGGTGGGATCTGCTCTCTTAAGGTTATTGTGGGCATGCCCTTGATGATTCCCTTGAATGACATCATGCGACTATACCTCCTCCTTTTTCATTTTTCTTTCCTGCACAAGACAAATGGTTATTTCCACCATATACCCCTGCCACTATATGTTTCTTTATCACAGGTCCAAAGAATGTGTCTCAGTCCATCATGAACTTCAACCTTCCAGACCATGGACCAAAGCAAACTCCTTCTATTTGCAAGTTAATTATATTAGCCAGTTAGCTATATGTTGCATAGGCAAAACCACGAACAACTCACTAAGACACTATCCATTAATATGCACATGAACAAAAGGCCAATTAGGCTAGACCAGCTTGGATTTTGCTCCACTGATGGATAGCCTCACTCATAGAAGACATCTTTGGGTTGTAAACCTCACCCGGGTCTCTGGAAGATGCTAAAGGAGCAGGAGAAGGGATAACTGACAGGTGAGAGCAAGCTAAGAGTCAATCACTTTCTACCTCTTTCTCACCCCCAGTTACTGCACCTCCAAGGAGCTTTATGCAAATTCATGTTTTTGTCTATTTTTTTCTGTGTTGAATTATGTGTGTATGCATGTTTGCATGTGTATGTAAGTGCACATGCATGTGTACATGCATGAATGCATGTTGAGGGCTAAGGCTGACACGGGGAGCCTTCCTTGATTATTCTGCACCTTACAAGGTTTCTCAGCTGAAGCTTGAGGTCATCACTACAGCAAGTCTTGCTAGCCAGTTTGTTCCAGAGATCCCTGTCTCTGCCTTCTGCGCGCTAGGATTGGAGGCGGACCATTATACTTGCCCAGCACTTATGTGGGTTCTGTTGTTCAGAATTCTAGTCCTCACACCTGGGTAGTGAGTGCTTTAATCCCTGAGCAAAGCCCAGGGCTTTCTTTGTTTTAAGTTTCATTTCATTTTAATGCATGTGTCTGACTGCCACAACACATGTGTGAAGTTCAGGCTATGACTCTCAGGAGTTGGCTCTTTCCTTCTCCTCAAACTCAGCTCACTCAGCTTGGTGACAAGTGTCCTTATCCACTGAGTTATTCTTCAGCCCAAGTACATTCTTACATGGTCCTAACGTGAGACACTGCTCCTAATCTTGGTGCAAAGAATTCTACCCTTTGCGCCCATTTCTAAGAAAGAGAGGAAGTTGTCACTGTGTCATAAAGAAGCTCAAGTCCTGGGAGTGATGTATGTTCCATCTGAGCCCCAGGCGTACATCTAGAATGTGGGTAAAATACTTACCTCTCTCCAGTCCCTAAAAGTATAGATTAAAAGGACAGAAAGCCCAAAACTGTTAAGTACGAATGAATGCTTTTGTCAGTCAATGCGCCATTTTACCTCCAAAGGACTCTCAGCATGCGCAGCTCATGTCTCCTCTACATTATCTCTAGATTTCCCTTTTAACACATCTTAAGGTATTGAGAACTCATGGAAAGTTCCCGATAAAGATGCAAGATGCTGAAGGATCGATAGCATTTATTGAGTGCCTACTAAATGCCAGGTACCATTCTAAATGCTTTACTTTAAACATATAACTCAGTTAACAAGGAAATGGCCCAGTTGCAGTGATATTGAACCCCACTGACGATAGCACGGGAGTAGTGGGCTGGGAAAACACCGATCGGCACTGGGTAGAAACACAGATTTTTACGGTGACCAGGAAGAGACTGGAGCCCTGGACCCTTTTAAAAGATTTTATCCTCCCTGACCACCTCCCTGCCGCCATTTGTACATTCTTCCCTACACTAGCTGGGGTTTTTCTGATGTCTGCCTATGAATTCCATGTGGGCTGAGGCTTTAATAACATCCCTCATGCCCGCTTTCTGGAAGCCCCTCCCTGGGCAAGCGGCTCAGTTGCTTGAGTTTCTGAGCAGAGCTGTTACTGGGGTCATGATGTGGCCTGGGGAAGAAGCCCAGTGACAAGTGTGGAATGGGAACTCTCTGGAACAATGTCTAGTTGTCCTGATGGCATGTTGGAAAATTGATCACCTTACTCCGCCTAAAGAGAAACCTCCGCGTGTCACCACCAATCATGCAAACTAGACTCTCAGAAGGAGATTAGGCTGGAACATAACCAATCAAAGCTGGAATCTCAATTGGTCTATGACTTCATTTAAAGGTCCAGTGCCAGCAGGAAGAAAAAAGAAATCAATAGTACATTTTCTTTGACATCAATTTTGCTTTTTGCTAAATGAAAACGCTTATATTCCCTTCCTCGTCCCCTCTGCCGTGGAGGATGTTACTTCTCCCCACCTTCCTGTCTTGACCCCCCCATCCTGTGGTGACAGGTGAACTCATCCAGAGAGTTTCCTGCAGGGAAGGCTTTCAAAGCACTGCAGAGCTGGACACCTCAGCCAAATAGCAATAAACTACAAGCTTCCCCCAGCAGGCCTCCCTGCTACAGTGGCAGGGCCTAGCCACGCGCCCTGCTACCACTGGCTGCTCCAGTTGTTAACAGCTTAGTCCGGCAGCCTCAGGGCCCCAACAGTGTATCCCTGCTCCAAGCACTGTGTCAAGCTGGAGCTGCAGGCCTCATGAACGGGTGTGGGATACAGCAGGTGGGTCTGTGTAAACTCACTCAGGTTGTCTGACTCTGCAGAGGTAGTTAAGAGACCTCATTATAAACTGTCCTTACTGCAGGGCTGTGGAGGTGCCTTTGGCAACAATGCTTGCCACACAAGCTTGAGAACCAGATATCATTCCCTTAGAATCCACGCCAAAAACAATTTAGGTGTGGTGGTAGGAGTTTGTAATCCCCGAGGTGCGAAGGCAGAGGCAGGAGGATACCTGATCAGCGGATCTAGATGAATCAGTGGGATTCAAGTTCAGGGAGAGACCCTGGTTCAAAAAATAAAGTGGAGAATGATTGAGGACACACACTGATCTCTGGCCTCTACGTATCGATTTACACACGCACGCGCATGCACGCTCGCGCACACACACACACACACACACACACACACACACACATGCATGTTCTCTCTCTCTCTCTCTCTCTCTCTCTCTCTCTCTCTCTCTCTCTCTTTCTCTTCTGGGCAATGGAAGCACAGAAAGGATTTTGATGAACAGTAGCAAGAGCTGGCTGCCTGAGAGTCCCTTGGTGGCGACATTTCCAAGTTTCAGTGAACTTCTGTTAATACTGGCTCCAAGATGTCCTTAATCCAGGATTTGACTCAGTTGGTCATATTTGAAAAGAAAGAAAAAGTAGTTGCCAGAGAGGGAAGGGAAAACAGTTCTTTGGGATAGGAACTCATTTCCTGAGGAGCAGGTTCCTGTGGCCCTGCTCCCCAGGACTCAGGGAGCTCCAGGAAGCTCGACCAGTCAGTTAATAAGTCATTGAGGATGTGTAGTTTAATTAACTTGCCCAAAATTCCTCCTTTCCCTTTCTCACTTTTGCTATTAATATTTTTCGATATCTGATAATGCAGTGTAGTTAATTCTTTCTGGCTTTATAATGAACACTGCCATAATGAAAAAGGTTAGCTGTGCTTCAGGCAGCTTTTAATTATTCAGCTGAGCAGGTAAAAGCACTTTATTCTTCTCTTTTTTCCCCTTACTTAGCAATTAATGGGGGAGCTCCATGGCACTTACTGTACCTTTTTTGTTTTCTAATGGATGATGCTGCACAGAGCAGGGAGGCCTTACTGTACCCGGTAACTACCAACTGAAGCCATCTGAGCCTGAGTTAGTGCCTTGCAGGCCTCTGGCTTGGGGGATGGAAGTGGCTCTGTGTTGGCCACAGGTTTATATAATTAAAAAGCTGAGTTACCAAAGCGTTTTGCTACTGATTCCCTGCCTTGCATTTTTCTGTCTTTGTATCTGCGTCCAGAGGCCTACCAAAATGCCTTTAGAGCTGAGCTGGTCTCCGTTTATTGTAGACCTTTTCCTGGCTGTACTTAATAGAGCTATCTTCCTTCTGTTCTCCCAACTAACAGCAGCCATGGGCTTGTTCATTCTTTAAAGGGAGGGAAACCGAGGCCCAAAGTGATTGTCTGCCTGGCAGAAAGCCCTTTTGTCGTATCTGCTGATGCAATCTCTGCATACGAAGCTTGGCATACAAAATTACTTGTGAGGCTACCTTATGGGAGGAAGGTGGAGGAGTTTAAAGATTATAGGAGCTACTTCCAAATCTATTCATCAATGAAGTCACAGGGGGCCTCTGTTTACCATGACTGGAATTGTTGCTGTGTCCTCTTTGCTCTGCAAATATTCTACAGAAGTTACCCTAGGAGTATAAAGCATATTTTTCTGTGTTCATGGCTTGATAAAGGTAAATATTTTTAGACTCTGTACACAGATCTCTGAGGAGGGAATGAGCCTATATATTTTTATAGACATCCTATATACTAATAGCAATCCTCTATATTTTTTAGAAGCCTAGTGTCTTTAGGGAGAGTGTCAGGTACATTCTGAGCTAGTAAGTCAAGGTGGGGATTGTCTCCAAGTGTGTGAAAAGACCCTTTCAAATTCTACCTGAAAGAAAAGATGTTGAAAGCATAAGAAGGAAAAGATCAAAGAAGAAGGTAGCAGGAACCAGTGACCTTGGCTCATGGGTTCCTGAACAGGTCAGGTATTATCCTTGCCTGGGAATGAGAACCCAAAAAAATCTAAGGCTAAACTAAAAGTGTTGACTGTTGGGATGGAAGCATTTCTGGAAACAATCACAACATGATGCTAACTACTCAGATACACTTGTCTAGATGTTTCTGTCTTTTAATGTCCCCTTGTTGGTGAACTTTGTGAAAACAGCAGATCAGGAGCAAACGTTTTTTATATACTTTGTGGCAAACACTTAGTGCCACGTCACCACACACCAGGCTCAAGGACAGCTGGCCAAAGGTCTCTAATGTCTTTGTGGTAAATAGCACAAAATGTGGCAAGTTCTTGGTTCTCTCTTGGAAGTTTTGGTTGTCTGCGGCCCCTGTAACATTGGAATTAAAACAACTTTACTTTTTGTTTTTGCCAGCTCACAGACATCAACTGTAAAAATAGTGACTTTGGATATGCAAAGCCTTCAAATCTGTCTGTCAAGGTTTCAGGGAAAGCTTTAGAATGCTACAATTGCATACCACGGTAGTCTCGTGTCCATGGGACTGCGTGAGCCTGGTCTCCAGTGGTAATCCGCTGGACAACCAATAGCACAGTGATGCTGGGTTCAGTGATTTCAAACCCTAGCGTCTCATCGGCCTTTGGGAGCAGTGCTGTTCCCAGGGCCTGAGTGCCTCGGAGAATTTGGGGCAGTCAGAGAAGAGTGGAAGCACCTGGGTGATTCGCAGGCTTCTGTGGGAAGCAGTTGAGTAGGTGAAGTCTGTCAAAACAGTTACCCAAATCTGAACAGCACTTAGACAGTTCAAAACAATAGCATATCCATTATCATACCTCATTCAAACACTGCACTCGAGTGCCAGTCAGAAAAATGTGTCATTCTCCCTCTTTTACTGATGTGACCTCCCTCTACCACAGAACAAGTCTCAGTTTTAGGCAATTTTATCCCCAGGGGACACCTGGCCACATCTGGAGACATTCAAGTAGTTCCAACTGGTGAGAGGATAGATGCTACTGATAGCCAGCAAGTGGAGGCCTGAGATGGCGCAGAACCTCTTACAATGTCCAGCCTAGTCACCCTGCCCCAGAATTATCTCACCTAAAATGTCCTTCATGCAGATGTTGACAAATCCTTATATAAGGGTGCACAGCTAACTAGAGGGCTAGCTCGTGACGTTTAGGCTTTGTTGTCTCAAGGACCATAGTAATCTCATGTCCATGGGGCTGAGGCCTTGGCTGGTGGCAGTATACTGGGTTCTGAAATCTTTAGGAGGTATGGTCTAGCTGGAAGAAGTAGATTCCTAGTTGGGGCTTTTTATTTTGATTTTGTTTTATATTTTTTCAAAGTATCTTGCCTGTGGTTCCTTCCTGGCTCTCTCTTCTGTCTGCTCTTCCCTGTCAGGATGGATGGAAACCTTGAAAGTCCTGCAATGATGTGAGTAGTTCCTCCCTAACTGGCTCTCCTGACATTTCATCACGTCGACACAAACGTGAAGACATAACGCCCGCTGTTTGCTAACTGTTTTTCACTGATCCAGGTGTTTCTTTCCCATCAACTCAACCCTCAATTCCGGATGGCTTCACTTCCTGCTTCCCAAAGGGTGTGTGGCAGAATTAGTGACAGACGCTGCCTGCGCTGCGTCGCCCATCCCCAGTGAGAGCGGCCCTGCCGCTCCCTCCACAGATAGCTCCCACACACTAACACAGCGAGGAAACCGCTCAGTGTGGCCAGCACATGTACTGAGCACAGCGGTATTCCTCCCTGACTTTACAGTGACCTGCTTAATTGTATATGTGTGTGAAGGGGGTCTATGTGCTGTATTAGATTTGTGCCTGGAGCCAAGAAGTGGCATCTGTGTGATGGGAGACGTATGTACTATTTAGGTTTGTGTCTCACGCCAAGAGATGGCCTCGGGCATCTTCTTCATATTCCACCTTAATTTTTTGAGATAAAGACTCTCACTGGAACTGGGGCTCTCTGGTTTGGTCAGGTTAACCAGCCAATGAGCTCTAGGGACCTGCCTGTTTCTATGTACATCTCTCTCAGCAATGGAATTACAGAGTCACTTCTACCATGTTTGACTTTTTACATGGGTGCTGGGATCTGAACTCAGGTCCTCAAATTTATGTAGCAGGAACTTTACCAACTGGCCATCTTCTCAGTCTTAACTGGTGAATTTTCCGGTAACCTGAAGCTGCAGGTCTCAGCATAACCACATTTTTTTTTCATGAATACTGTCCCCTTTCTAACCTTTCCAGGGTATAAGTCAAAGATTTAGGGATCCCAGCGGCCTCAAAACTTCCCCTCATTTTTATCCTTTTCCTAGCGAGCTGAGTGCAAACATATCATTTGTTCATTCAAACACTCCTGCAAAAGATACTTTTATAAAGGATTGGCAATGAGAAGAGAGAAGAAATATATACAGTCTCTGGCTCCCAAGTTGACAACAGTCTATTGGTTCAAATAAACCTAAAAAAAAAACCAAACAAACAAACAAACAAAAAAAAACCCCACACATTCCAATGCCCACAGCAGACTGATCCTATGAACCCAGCTAGCCAGCCATAAGAGACAGAAAGAAGCCCCGACCAACCTCTGGAGCAGGGGTGAAGGATCAGACAAGGCTCCTGGGAGAAGGTCACTGAGTGGAGGTTGAGCTCCACTCATCAAATAGGAAAGGAGAGGACGATGACATCAGAGTAGAGAGCTGTGTAGCCTCTGCGGAGAAGCGCATGTGGTCCAGGGTCACTGGAGTAGAAAGCTCCAGGCGGGAATGGTGGGAAGCAAAGAGAAGCTGGCAGAAGCCTGCAAGGAGGGCTTGTCTGTGCAAGGGTCCCACCAAGGAAAGAAATGGATTTTAATGATGAAGATGCAAAATCTTAGGGAGAACCCCTTTGCATTTTATATACTTATCATATATGTGTGTTCATGTGTGTGTGTGTGTATGCAAATATGTATTTGCACCTGTGTAGAGGCCAGAGGCTTCTCTTGAGTGTCTTCCTCAATCACCCTCTATCTTATTTTTAAGACAGGGTCTCCCACTGAATCTGGCTGGTCAACTATCCTCAGGAGTCTGCATCCCCAGATAGAGGCTACGGATGTATGCTATTGTGCTGGCTTTTCATGTGGGTGATGGGGACCTAAACCCAGATCCTCATGCTTACATGACAAGCACTCTACCAGCTAAGCTACCTTCCCAGCTCCTATATTTTAGGTGATGCTAAAGTCATAGGAGAGACAAAGCAAGGGAATTAGCTGGGAGCCCGACTGAGCTAGGAGTCTAAACATGAGCTGTGTTTTGAGAAAGGCCCTTCTTCCAATGAAGTTAAAGGCATTTAGGAGATAAATCCAGCAGAAGAAGGTGTTCAGATCCAATAGGAAGAAGGCAAGGACAAATTACCTTTGGATTTGTTGTATGAACTATGTGTGAAGAACGCAGGCAGCTATGCCCAGTGGACAACTAAATAGAAAATCTTAACTCACAGGGAGAGAGATGGGCAGAAGATAGGATTTGAGGATCATTACTAACAGGTGGGAATTACAGTTATGCCAGGGGAAATTAGTGGAGCAAATCCATCTAGGTGTCCACACTGTTCCAGGTATGAGTGATAAAAGTCATAGGAAGATATGCAAATATTGCTGTTGGGGACCCACCTGAAGAGACAGCAGGAGGTGTCTAATGAAGCCAGTATAAGCTAGGTGGTGGTGGTGCACACCTTTAATCCCAGAACTTGGGAGTCAGAGGCAGGTGGATTTCTGTGAGTTTGAGGCCAGCTTAGTCTATAGAGAGAGTTCCAGGAAATTCAGGGATGTTGCATAGAGAAATCCTGTCACAAATCCCTCGAGCCCCCAGAAGAAGAAGAAGAAGGAGAAGGAGGAGAAGGAGAAGGAGGGAGGAGAAGAAGGAGGAGAAGGAGGAGGAGAAGTAGAAGAGGAGGAGGAGGAGGAGGAGGAGGAGGAAGAAGAAGAAGAAGAAGAAGAAGAAGAAGAAGAAGAAGAAGAAGAAGAAGAAGAAGAAGAAGAAGAAGAAGAAGAAGAAGAAGAAGAAAAAGAAGAAGAAGAAAGCCATTACAACCCTAATGAGGCAGTCAGAGCTTGGCCACTGAGACCACAGCCTTTGGGTTGGCATCTTTGGGTTTGCATGGCTTTTCTTTGGGACCTAAGGTCAGCGTCACCATCTTCACTGGTGTAGGCTTGGATATTCTTGATCTGAATATTCACTGCAGAATCATGAATCATGGAAGATCCTGTCTGGAATGCAGACTCCTACCTTGGCTTGAACATTGATTTTCCCTATTGCTCCCTTTTTTAGTGTATCATATACTCCTTCCTAAGTGACAGAATTTGAACATGTATGTAGTCACATGCTTATGGACATACAAAGAGACACACACAGGCTCTGCTCCCCCAACCTTCGCACATTCTTTGAGTTAGAACAAAATGTCTCCTTCCACATTAACACCTGGCACCTGTTACAAAATAAACCCAGCCTTAGTAATTACTCTGGAGCAGTACAGCGGCTTTCTTCTGACCAGTGTTGAAGGCTGGTGCCAGTCACCGTAACTAGGTGTGAATTAGCGCAACAGCATTTGAGCCGCACAGCCTCCTGGGCTTGTGTTTGAAACACAGGGCTGTGTTTTAGAGCCGCAGATAAAGTTCATTAATAGGTGCGAGCACAGTTCTCAAAGGGCAGTTCTGCCATATTTCCAGTCACCGTTCAGAATTCTCATTAGTCAATTACCTTGCTCCCATCCGCCTGGTTCCTGCGGTAATGTGTATTTTAAAGCCGCTGATAAGACACAGCATGTTTTAAATATACCTTAATGTATTGGAAATGCATGAGCCCCCTCGGGTTTATATATCTTAACCACTGGCCAATTTTGCAAAGTTATAAATAAATGTTACAGGCCTCGGCTGCAGTTGTACAGAATCAGCTGGGGATATTTAAAAGCCAGTCGACAGTCTGACTTACCTTTAAATCTGAGATCTCAAGCGCGGGGAGCAACGCAGGTAGGAATATGCAGATGATTTCCTGGTAATAAAATCAACAACCTTGACATATGAAGTGAGATTGAGTGGGAATAGGGCTGGTGGGGGAAGCAGCTTGGTTGAATTAACAGGTATTTATGTACAAGTGATGCGGGGCATCATGGGGAAATGGAGTGGTGTGGGCTGTCAAAGAGATTATGAACAAGCACAGGGCAATGAGAGAGGAGGCAAGGGTGTAGATGAGCAGAGGTGTTGAGGGAAGGCCCACTGGAGAAGAACAGGAGGTGAAGGGGCCACTCAAGGGAGGCTCCAAACATTTGTTTAGGAGGCAGCAGTTGAGGGGAAGACTGAGTCCTCTTGTAGAAAGAGAAATAAAGTGGATGGAGAGAAAACATGCTTCATTCAAAGGGACACAGAGAGTTTGGCTGGGCAGGAGGGGTGACCTGGTGCAGGGAACATAAAGGATGAAGACGGAGACATTCAGGAAGTGGAACAAGTTGCTGTTCTGATTTTAATGTGTTCCCCAAAGCCTATGTGTGGAAATTTGATCCCCACCAGAGCCATGTTAGGAGGTGGGGACTCTAGGGAGGTGTTGCTGTTGTTGGGTATTGAGATACTTGAATGGATCAACTCCATTATCCATGGCAGGAGTGGATCCCTAATAAAAACAACAAGTTCCTATCCATTCCTCTGGTTCTTGCTCTCTCCCGTGTGACACCTTGTGCCATCCCATGGCATCAAGAAATCCCTTAGCTGATGCTGGTATGTTGGACATTTTTGGTTTCTACAACTACAAGGAAATAAATTTCTGCTCTTTGTGAATGACTCAGTCTCAGGTGTTCTGCCGTAGTAGCATGAAACAAGCTAAGACAGCCAGTCGCAAACAGAAAACTAAAGCGGGAAGAAGGGGAAACAATGAGGATGTGAATAGCGGATTGGAAGAAGTGCTTCTGAGAATTGTGTCTGGAAGGAAGCAAGCGGGAAGATGAGCATCTCATGCTGTACCAGATGTGTACTTTTCCTGCTGGTCTATACCTGCCATACTATATAGTAGGTGTATGTATCTTATTGATTTCTCAGCACAATCCCAAGTGGGGGAGTACCATTATGGCCATCTTACAGACAGGGGAACTGGGGTTTAGTGAGGTCTGCAATGGGTTCAATGTCACAGCCCGTGCGTGTTCTTCAGTTAGTCTTACTCCAAAGGATGTGTTCTTAACCAATGCTAGATCTAAAACACCCCCCATCACCAGAAGGAGCTCTGATGCACAGTGGGTTTTTGGATAGTGAATTATTGGATTCATAGATAAACGGGGCATGGATAGAAGGACAGTGGACAGACCCTGGGTAAATGAATAAATGGTAGAACTAGGGTATCTGTGAGAATCCAGGCTTTGCAGGAGTCAGGGTCAGGAAATCACAAGTGACACAAACGCAGGGTTGACAGAGAGGCGTGCTAAACCTTGATGCGCAGGGTGGAGAATCAAAACAAATGCTGTCTGAGTGCTGAGTCTGGCTTTTCTTTGTGCCAGTGAATTAGTCTGCTGGCTTTACTGTGAAAAGCTGTGCTTCCCATGGATCATCATTTGTGTTATTTGCTGGGCCTGTGTAAGCAGTAAACCAAGAGTCAGGGGTCCGATGCTTAATTCTGCCTTCACAAGCAACTTGCTCATGAACGTGTCTGGTTATCTATCGTGCCCCTGCAATAAGCATTCTTAGTGGGGCAGTTTGCAGGATCTCTTCGTTAGCTCGTGACTGAGCTTCTGTGGAAAGAAAATGAACCCAGGTCTTTGCTCTCGGTTAACTCAGCTTGCTTAGTTCCTCCCCAGGAAGTTCCAGAAGCTGTGACATTATCTGCCAATTCCCAGGGAAAAGCTTTGAACCATGGTTTGGAGCCCTAAAGATGATAAATACACAGCAAGAGATGCTGTGCCAGGTAGGGAAGCGGCACTGCTGGTGTGATTGGATGGGCTGGGCCAGCTACACAGGGCAGACAGTGCCAAGACCTGGCAGGGATGTGTAAGGTTGCTTCTGAGCAGCCTTGGTGAAGGTCTGGTGCAGGCAGGCCTATTTCCCACCCTTGGAAGTCAGGAGCCACCATGTGTAGTCTGAATTCTCCAAGGTTGTGAATTCAAGAGTTGTACCTCCCCATGGTTTCTGATCATTCCCACTAGCTACAAGGAACTTAGCTACTGTGGTCAGTAGCTCTGCCCATTCATGTTCAATACAGACAACTTGCTACCAGCTGTTCTGGTACAATGACTGTCCCACAGAGAATCCAAAAAGTCCCTAGTGGTGAGAGACAGCTGGGAGGAAATTCAGCTTGCATCACAGACCCTGAGCCTGAGAGTGACATTTATAGGTTGCCTGGTCCATCCATTTGCCTGCAGGCAGGACTGGACACTAATCAGCCTGGACAGATGAGAATCTGTTTCCTCTGGAACTTGCTCAGGGAGAACATTTCACGTACCCCCAGTATCTAATATTCTTCATCCTGGACACAGTTCTCACTAGAGCTCACTCGTATTCCTCCAGCTCTTGTTGATTCTTTGATTGTATTTAGGCGATGGTAGAGGGAAGAGCCCACCATGCTTAGTGCACAGTCGATGCAGGGACCTTCTCCTAGGGGCTTCTTAGAGCTCGCTGTAGCTCTGCCTTCTGTAGATCTATCTTCTATGTAGGTCCGGTGACATCACATTGCAATCTTACAGTGGGCTTGCGGTGTGAATATTTACACCGCGGC
The DNA here is from genome assembly GCA_004026605.1 of Ondatra zibethicus. NCBI lineage: Eukaryota > Metazoa > Chordata > Mammalia > Rodentia > Cricetidae > Ondatra > Ondatra zibethicus. Next base: position 55,726 of record PVIU01011086.1, read on the forward strand.
AATAGGCAAACACAGTCAACAATGCTCCCCGCCTGCGATGGTTGATATTGACTGTCAACTCGATGTAATTTAGGGTTTCCTAGGAGATAAAGTTTCCAGGCATACCTGTGAACTCTTATCTAGAATATATTAACTGGAGTAAGAAGCCCCACTCTGAATGTGGATGACACCATTCCACAGGCTGAGGTTCCATACTGAACCCAATGGAAAAAGCAAACTGATCTCAAGCATCCCTCCCTCCCTCTGACTGTGGGTGCAAGATGATTGACTCCCTCAAGTCCCTGCTTTTATGACTTCCACATCATGTTGTCTGAACCCTAAAACTGAGCTGTACACCAAAATAAAGCCTTCCTTCCTTTGGCTGCGTTTTGTTGGGCCTTTTGTCACAGCATGATGACAGTCCCTTTCCTGAGATCAGTTGTCATTGGTTCATCCTTAACTGACACAGAAATGGTCCTTCACAGACTCTAGGTGACCACGATCCTTCGTGTGCTTCGCTTCAGTGTCTTTAAGCAAAGCTCACTCATCGACAGGCCTGTTATTCCCCAGAAAACAGAGGCTGTGGCCTGAATTCTCCCACCACATAGGACTTCTTATACAGAAGCTGCAAGAGGACCACATGTTGATGGAGTGAGGGACAGGAGTTGAACCACCAGGCCGAATGACTCTGGGTTGTCCTTACCGGAGTCTTTAACACAACCTTACCATTTGAATCAGATTCACCAGTCCGGAGATATATTTGTGTGCCTTGACTTCAGGGTTGTCCAATTCAATTCTGAAAGATTTATGGGACATGGACACAATGTCAGCTCTGTCCTAGGCTCAGGGGCCAGTGAGAAGGGGCTGTTACGAGCAGCAGCAGACCATTGCTTCTCTTCCCGGATAAATATGATCTGATTCAGAAGATAAGCATGCATGTGAACAGTTCAGGATCAATACGAGTGCTCCAGAGGAGCTGTGCCGGAGGGATTTTGAGTGATCATGAAATGTGGTGGTTATTATTCATGGCTCTGGGGTCAGATCGCCTGTGTCCAAACTCCAGACAACCACTTAGTAGTTACGTGACCTGGGAAGGATTGCTGTACAACCCCCTCAGCCTTCCCCACCACAACTCAGATTTCTCATTCTTAGGGGAATCAGTCTCATAGAATAGTTGTCAGATTCAATGTGTATGTATGGGCATAAGGCACTTAGCACATTGTCTGGAACACAGTGTTTGTAAAATATATGGTTTCTTCATATTATCCAAAGTTCTGTGTTTTTGAAAATGAGGCAACAGAGGTCCAGAAGTGGGAAAATGACTACCAATTAGTAGCAGGCCCGAGATTCACAGCAGTAGCTAATTTTATTGGTCAGGCTAGGTGAGGGCTTGGGCTACAGTAATAGTTATGTTAATATGTCATCAAATCTCAATATCTTGACAATAAAAATAACTTGCCGTTTATGCAAAGTTGGCCGCTCCATTCTGTGGCTACCTCATCTGGCTCCTGTGGTCTCTGAGGACACTACCGTTGGGCAGGTAGAGGTGGAGGAGCTGCAACAGTCCCTGGCTACTTCAGTCTATTGCTAAGTAGTGATGTCACCTCTACATAAAGGGAGGCTGAGAGCATTGGCTGACAGAAGGCTGTACCATGAGTAAAGTAACTGCCACATGGATGGGACAGAAAATGTCATAGGGCAAGATATGAGGATGTGCTTACTAGCAGGACAGCTATTGTAAGTGACAGTTTGGAATGACACGTCCTAGAGAGGGTTTTAGGAAGGTGTGGTAGGGGATTAAAAAAGAGGAGGTCTGAAGGAAATGGGGCCAAGCAATCCTCTTTGATGGGGTAGTACCAGCTCCAGACTTGGTCCTACAATTAAATGAAGAAGGGCAGATAGGATTGGGAGATGTGGAAAGATGGGGAAGATCCTCCCCTTAAATAGCACAGATGGTCCTGGGCATCCTAATGATTTTGGCCTTTGCCAGCATAGTCCAAAGGGCTCAGGCAGGTTGCTGCTGCTGCCACATTTGCTGTGATCGGTGGCGACCCCCTAGCTTAGGCCTTGGCTCCCGCCTCTCCCCACTGCCTCCATCTGGAAACTTCCATGGAGGCCAGTTCTCTTCTTGACTCTGAGACAAAGGCTTCATGATGGAGCTCCCTGTAGCGGAAAAAGAGCACGGGATGCAGAGTCATTAAATTAAATACAATGTCCTCCTCTTACCTCACCCATGACAACGGGCGGGACTCCAGCAAGCATCTCCCTGTCTCTGGCCCATAGCTCTCCTTGGTGAAATGGAGAATTTCCCTAAGCTCCTTTAGAGATCTGATTCTCCATCCCTAAGCCTCTCACAGCCATCATTTATAGCACAGGGTAAAATCTTTGGAGGGATCGTCTGGGACTGTCCTCTGGGTAAAGATCCAGGGAGAGAGGATTTGACCAGGGATAGAGCAGCTTAGAGGGTGAGCAGGATTGAAGATGGCATATGCAAATCTTTGGTGAGGGGCCAAGCTTTACAGAGTGGAGACAGGATAAAGAGGCAGCTGGAAGTTGGGCCCAGGCTCATAAATCTCAGCAGTGACATATCAATCAGTCAGTTCAATCAGTTGCTACATTTCTTTCCTTTGGAAATAAATAAAGATGAAGGCAGAAGATACTACACAAAGAGGAGCCTCAGAACAGCGTGGAGAGTCACATTGCCACTGGGGCTGGGGCTGGCTTCTGATTTATGGAGAGGCTACATTTGATAAATCAGGGACTGCGATCCAATGGGTTTAGGCTCTTGTTTCCTAAATGGGAACTTAATGTTGTTCGCTCATTCATAGGTAGGATGCCACATCAGAAAGCTAATATATAAATCTATTCTTTACAAGGGACTCCATGTTTGTTTTTTGGAAAGCAAACTTATAAATCATACTCATCTCAGATGGGAAGTTCTCTGGCATAAATTGTCACCCTCTTCCTATAAATCTCACATTGAGAAGCCTGCCTGGCCCATCAGACCTCACGCATTTAGGGCAGGAGAGCTGGTGGTAAAAGAGAAATAGGGAAAGTTCGGGGGGATGTGGGAAGAGGTACGGGAACTTCAGGAGTAATTTGTTCCTCATTTAGCCTTGGACTCCTTTTATCTCTCTCTCTCTCTATCATCAATCTGTCTGTCTATCTATCTATCTATCTATCTATCTATCTATCTATCTATCTATCTATCATCTAATAGCCTATAGGCTTTGAGAGTTTACTCATTAAAAAAAACTTCAGTCAATAAAATATGCAAGATGATGGGTTCTGGGGCTCATTAATAGGCAATTTCCGGTATGGCTCCCTAGGGGAGCACCAGAATCTTACTTCACAACCAGTTGCAGTGGCTGAGGCTAGAGCTGAGGCTGTATGCTCTATTTCCTGTTAACCCTTGGAAGTGTCACATCCTTTCGGCTCCTGCCTCTCATTTTTCTAAGGAGTAGCTCTTTCTTGCCATGCCCAGGGTTCTTGTAGCCACCTCCAAAAGAAACCTAGAAAGCCCCTGCCTCTTCTGCTGTCCACACATTCCTCTGCTTTCCTTACTCTGTGCTTTAGCCATTTTCTCTAAGAAGCCTTCTAACTAATTACACGCAGTGGTGAACACACCTCTGCTTTTTCTGTGTACGTGTGAGTGGAGGGGTACATGTGGAGGGGTGTGCATGCATGTGTATGTGTATGTACACCCACATATTTGGAGGCCAGAGGTCAACACTGGTTATCTTCCTCGGTCTCCCCCTGATTTTTTGAGACAGGTCTCTGATTTAACCTGGAGCTCACTGATTTGTCTAGACTGTCTGCCCAGTGAGCTCCAGCGATGCTTCTGTCTCTATTCCCCTAACGCTGGGATTGCAGGTGTGTGCCCCGACACCCAACTTTTTATGTGAGCGGTGAAGATTTGAACTTAGGGTTCATGTTTGTGAAGCAAGCACTTTACCACTTCAAGGTTCCCATCCTATCTTTAATTTTGTGGTTCTTGGAATTGAAACTAAGGCCTGGTGCATTCTACCCAAGAACTCAACAACGGATCTATACTTCCACCTTCTTATTTTGTTTGTTTAGGATACGGTCTCATTACACAGCCCCAGTTTATATTAAACTCACTACAGACCAGAAAATCTTTGAACTCGTGGTCCTCTTGCCTCAGCCTCCAGAATAGCTGGGATTATAGGTCTGTACCAGTAGATCCTGCTTGCATCCATTCTCCTTTTCCTTCCCCAGTTCATCTCATGTAGCCTATGCTGGCCTTGAACTCACTACATGGTTGAAAATGACACTGAAGTTCTGATCCTCCTGTGTGTTGAAGTTTCTGGTGAGTACCCTCAGCCACATATGTGCTAGGCATTGAACCCAGCATACTTTGTGCATGCCAGCTAGGCATTCTAACTGAGCTGCATACACCTCTGTGTGTGGAATCAGCATTCTAAGGCCCCTTTAGAATATAGAGTGATGGGCAGCCAGGAAGATGGAATTTTTCTCTGGGGGGGTGCTGACCACTGGCTGCCTGTAAGCACAGGTAGTTCCTCCTATGCTTCCCCTACTTCCCACCAGCCCTGGGAAGGATGCCTTGCTCCAGAGTCTTCTGAGTTCAGTCTCATTCTTCCAGAAGGCGATTAGTCCCAAAGAATGTCTTCATTGAGGCGCTGAAGAGGTTTCATTTGAGCTACAGGGGTTCAAATCAAACCTCACTTAACACGCTAAGTGGGTTTCTGAAAGGTTGCCAGTAAAATGGTAAGATGGGGAGGGAGGAAAAAAAAGAAACACTTTTAAAGGCACTGGTAGAGTTTCTATTTAAAGCCATCTTAGGATAAATCCTTTTGCAAAGAATGACTCTGGTCATGAGCAGCAGATGGGTTCTGTCTATTGGATATATCCACACTGATAGCAATAATGGCCAGGAGAGAGAGGAGAGAGAGAGAGAGACATGTATATATGACACAGAATTTCCACCTATCCCTATGCTGTAGGTCACGTATTATCCCTACCTAGCAGCTAAAGAAACTGAAGCACAGAACAACAAAACTAACAGAGACAACAAGATGACTTACTAGGATGCTATGCTCAAGCCTTAGTCTGTTTAGAATTGCCATTTTCCTTTGCCTTTTATCTAATGCCACAATTTCCCCAGTTAGTAGACTCTTGCACTTGCTAGTTTTATGTCAAGTTGACATAAGCTAGAGTCATTTTGGAAGAGGGAACCTCAATTGAGAAAATTGGCAGGCCTGTGGGGTCATTTTCTTGATTAATGATTGGTGTGGGAGGGGCCAGCCCATTGTGGGTGGTGTCATTCCTGAGCAGGTGTTCCTGGATGCTATAAGAAAATAGGCTGAGCAAGCTAGGAGGAACAAGTCAGTAAGTAGCACCCCTACGGGACCTCTGCCTCAGTTCCTGCCTCCACGTTCCTGCCTTGTTTGAGTTCTTGTCCTGATTTCCTCTAGTGATGGGCTGTTAACTGCAAATATAAGATTGAATAACCCCTTTGCTCCCCAAGTTGCTTCTGGTCTTTTTTTTTAATCACTTCAGTAGAAAACCTAACTGAGACATTCCTACAGCCTTAAAGTGTTTCTTTCCGTGTTCTTTTTTTCCTCAGGTTGTTGTCTAGTCTTGTGGATTTGTCACAATTTCAATATTCTAGTTTCTCCTCTGCCACCCCTTTTTGTCCCATTCCCTGCTATTGCTTGCCTCCCAGCAGCGTCCTGAATTGGCCTCCTTGTGCTATGTTCCATTCTTACTAACTTTTAAGGAGGCAGTTAGAATGGCCTACAAGAGCAGCATTTGGTAAAAGTCCAGTGGAAAGCAAGGAAGCAAAGCCTGGAGACATTTGGAGAAACTGCAGTTAGGCAGAAGAAACAGCAGTACCCCAAGGTACCATTCTACCTGGAAAGTTCAGGAAGCAGCAAGAGCCTCAGGTGCAGCTCCATCTCCTACTGGTTTTCCTAGCCCTTGGGACTGCCCCTGATTCTATTGCATTACCTCCAAGGATGCTCTTGCCTCACCCCTGCTTTGTTTACTTTCTCTGCTAGGCATGGAAGCTGGGTGCTCCCCCATCTCTGCAGTTGGAAGTGTCCCTGCCAGACCCATGTTCAACTTTATTCACCCAAGTGTCCAGAGAGCTCTCTAGCTTTCTGGAAAATGATGTCTTTCTGTCCAGACTCATCATCTCGATCTGTGCTTTGTGTGCCCTTGCTAGACCCTTGGAGGTGGAACTCTAAGACTTGGAATCAACCTTTGGAATCAACCTTGGGTTTTGTGCACAGCACAGTCACTGTCACTCCTGGGAAGAGTAAGGCTCATGATATTTAGCCTCTGCCTGGAAGGACGAAGTGGTCATGGGAAGAAAGGCACAGTGATGCGGAAGTTCAGTCTAGAGGTTGGTGAGGAGCTGGGGTATTCATGTGGAGTTCGCAGAGCTGAGGAAGGAGGGTTCTCCAGTCCTTTGTCTCTTTCCCAGCCTGAAGCGTGGAGTAATGTGCCGTGCACTCGGTAATGTCTCAGAGAATGTTTATTTGATTTGGTATCTCCTCAGTGACTCTTGTGTTCAAAGATATCTAAAAAATATTTGAATGATTTAACACAACTTAACGTGTGTTTCTATCAGGTGCTTTTGCATGTTCCATTGTGAGCTAATGGCTCATTGTTGACATATCACTCTGAAAATGTTCTCAGGGTGATTGATGTATTGCATGTGTGGATTTTGAACTCCTAAAGGATTTCTCTATTCTATTCCTTTATCCTCCAGAGAACAGGAAACTGACTATCAAACTAAAATCCTGTCCACATATATATATATATATATATATCAGAGGAATGGAGTCAGCATTCACTCCACCCTCTCATCAAAGTATGGACCACTTCTAACATAACAATTCTTCCATGTGAAATAGAAGGATGGAGAGATAATTAAATATTATTCTGTAAGATCTCTTGAAAATCAACATGTAGATGATCATCATCACTTAACTATGACCCTGGATAGGCCCACTGAAGCTTCTTAAGTCCAGTTTCTTTGAGTATATAATCACACTGAAAGGCTGAGGTGATAATACATTGAGGCAATGTGAGTTACACTGGCTACCCAGAACTTGGCACAGAACCAGCATCAAATGGCAGACAGCCTTATGGCTGACTCTATACTCATTGGGCTAGATCTCTAAGACAAAACTAATTAGAAAAATTTACTCATTTTTTTTTTTACTAAAAAGAATAGGTAGGTAATGTGAGTCACACATAATCTCAGCACCGGAGTGGCCAAGGCAGAAGGATTGTTATGATTTCAAGACCAGTCAGGGATGCATAATTAGTTTCAAGCCAACTTGGAGACAGAGCGAGACCCTGTCTCAAATAGATAAATCAAACAAAACCATAATGCAGTAATGATACCCCCACATAAAAGATTTTTGAGCAGTGTTAGGAGGCAAAGGACAGGGATAAATGGGGGATGTGATGTTGGTGGAAAGGCTGCTTGTTCATCCCGGCCACCCAGAACCAAAATGATCACACAGAAATTGTATTATTTAAATCACTGCTTGTCCCATTAGCTCTAGCTTCTTACTGGCTAACTCTTACATCTTAATTTAACCCATTTCTATTAATTTGTATATCACCACGAGATCATAGCCTACCAGCAAAGTTTCAGCACATCTACCTCCAGTCACGGATCCATGGAATCCCCTGACTCCGCCTTCTTCCTCCCAGCATTCTGTTTAGTTTTCCCCACCTAGCTCTGTTTCCCTACAGCTTTGCTATAGGCCCAAAGCAGTTCCTTTATTCATTAACCAATCAAAGCAACACATAGACAGAAGGACCTTCCACACCAGTTCCCCTTTTTCTGTTTAAACAAAAAGGAAAGCTTTAACATAGCAAAACTACATATAACAGGTATCTAGCAAGAATTACAGTTACAATATTTATATCTACTTTATCTTTTATCATAACTAAGGAAAACTATACTATAACCATAAATTCTTCAACTCCATCAAAGACTCTAGAAAGATATAATATTACTTAAATCAACAGGAAGTCCCATGTTGGGCACCAGATGAAGAAGGATGCCTAAAAGAAATCCCATGCTAGCTCAGAATTGAGAAATAGACGGTTATTTATTTAGAGGTAGGCTCACATATCAGAATCCTCTGCTGGAACGGAGATCAGAAACTGAATCCTGCAGCTGGAAAAGAGACTGGACACATGCTCTACACGGGCATAAGAGTATACCCAGTGGGTGGGTAACTACCAGCTGTAAGACTTCCTACAGCAATGTGAAGGCAGATTGGAGGCTTCTGTGGAGGACATGGTGATTCTTCTGAGATTTGGAGAATAAGTTATCTAAGAACAATGGAAAAGACCAAGTAGAAGAAGATGTTCTGGAGCAAAAGAAAGACTGGTTTTCAACAAATTTGCCATCCAATGTAACATGTGAGATTTAGATTAAAATGTGAATCAGATCAAGCAACAGAGGAAAATGATGATATTTCTTTCTTGAAGATGTTCAGCTAAGGGATGGGTATAGCAGATGAGGTTTGGCTCTGCACTGATGCAGTGGGATAGATTCAGGGAGAAAAGTTGGAACAAAAATAGTCAACTCAGTAGCTTTTCAACCTAAAAAATACCAGTATAACTTGCTCGCTAAAAGAAAACCTTCACTGAAGTCTAAAATATAAAGCAGTGTTTCTTCAGAGAGAACAGTCTTATTCCAATGTTCTTGCAGATGGGCACCAGAGAGATCCCCACTTATACTATGGCAGCCCTTGGGGGCCTTTGATACATTCTTTGTATTCTAGGAGTCCTTAGGAACCAGAAGAGGCCAGAGGTTGCTGACCAGAGAGTGGAATGAATTTTCTCAAGGTCCTTAAGCTAGTTCTGCAGTAGAACCACTTCTGGGCCAATGCATTTCCCAGTATTATTCTTGGGCTTCCTCAAGTGTCTCCTGACATGAGGTTGTCTGCTCTTCTTTCTACTGTGGTCAACCTTGTAATTTCCCATTAGTGTCTGTCTTCATGCCAACTGAACAGAAAATCAGATCACTTGGAAGTTTGGGGGACAATAATTTCCTTAGAAGACTGGGCTTCTAACTCAGTCTCCCATGAACTGGGCCCCTTTCTTCCAGAAGACCAAGTCTACTTGTTTGCAAGGTCTCCAGCGCTGATGGCTGACACTGTCAGATAACAGTCTATATAGCTGGCATTACACATGGGCTCCCCAGCACTGGGGCTCTGCTGCTGATTTCCTGCTCCAGGCTCTTCTCTTCTTTGTAAGTATATCCCTTATGGAACATAATCCATGGCTGAGCTACAGTACTTTCACCCACAGGAACTACAAACTGCCTTGTGTTGGCTTTAACACTCAGTTTCCCCCAATGAAGCCCATCCCTGCACCACACCTCACCCCACTACGGTGTTTTCCTTTTTCAGTTTTTACCTCTGCCTTTAGTGTACGCTCTCTTGTCTTTCTAGCTGGCATTTCCAGTAGCTACCAGAGATGGCATCAGTTTATGTGTTCAGTGCCTTTTACTGGATTTCAAGCTCTAAAAGAGCAGGGTTTGATGCTTTTGTTTCTATTTCTGACTAGTCAACCCCGGACTCCAAGAGCAGTGTTTGCCGCAGGATGAGTGCTGAATACTGTTGGGTGAAAGCAGCAGTCACACTGAGTAGGAACCCAGGCCCCAGCTTCCTTCCTGTCAGTCTCCTGGCTTCCTTTTGTCAGGTTCTGGCTTCCTGTCAGGCTCCAAGCTTCCTTCCTGTAAGAATCCAGGTTTCCTTCCTGTCAGGTTCTAGCTTGTTCCTGGATTTTTTCCTGCTAGAGTCTAGCCTTCATCCCCGTCAGTCTCCAGCCTTCCTTCCTGTTTCTGTTTCTCAGGGCTCCTAAAGACTAGATGTGTGAGATCTGGCATGGAAGTCCAGATTTGACATGTTTGTTTCTTTTCACATTGGTTTCCTTTCATTTCTTACAGAACCACCTAAGCAGGCAGTATGTTTAAGAGTGCCTTCCTTCCCAGCATCACTTAGCAGAGAAAAATATTTATTAAGGTTTGATGTTGGCAATACATCAAAATCCAATAATCATACCGTAGTGCAAATGCATTGAAGGGTGTGAGACCCATAACATAAAACATGTAATCTGCACATCAGGATCACAAAGGCGAATCTATAATTTCATTTGATTTATTTTCTTAAAATGCGACAATCCCACATGTTGCTTGAAATGATGGAAGTTGGGGCAAACAGAAGTGCGGGAGATTTATGAGGCTTGTCAGCCAAGTCTTGGGGATCCCTCCTCCGTGCCTGAAAGATAGGCCTAAGTAATTTCCCCTTTTACTGCAGCAATATCTCGTCTGCAGATATTCACCAGAAAGACCCCCGACCTGTAAACATATTAGCAGGCGTGTTCTCTTTACGAGTGTGTAAATTTCCCCACAGTGTGTGCCTCCAGGGTCTCAAGGCTCTGTTTATTGGTGTGAGTAGCCTGTGTGAGAGAGAGCTCCAGTGTGATACAGATTTATGCCAAATGGTGGACAACCTAGAAGAGTTGTTTTTGTGTTTTTAAAATAATAACAGACATTTTCTTTAAATAAAGAAATATTTCATTTCTTTTTTTTTTACTTTATTAAAATACTGAGTTTATTTCACATGTATATTTTTGTCTCCCTACCATTTCCACATCTGACCACCACTATTACTATGTCCTATCATAACATTCCATACATACTTAAAACCAAGTAAAGGGTGGAGCTCCATCCTTGAAAACTAAACAGGCATTTTAGACAACACATTCTTGGCAATGGAACCTGGACAACATTTATCAAACACAGTAGGGAAAAGTTCTCACTTTGCATTA